>JABRWK010000342.1:11310-37420 GCA_013372445.1 Hypothenemus hampei | reverse complement strand
TTAGGTTAGGTTAGGTTAGGTTAGGTTCCTCCTCGAAGGTGTTCCGGCTTGTCGTGCCGGGGAGGCTTGCGTGCTGCGATGAACCTTTGAGCTATGCCGGCGGTAGCGTAGCTACTGGCAGGGTCACCCATGCCGGACAGGTCAAAGGGAAGCAGTCAGACTAAGAGAGCACCAAAACCTTAGGGACCAGACGTTAAAATCTGGGACGGGAACTGGCGAACCCGAGGTACCCTAGCTGCCGGTGAATAAAACGCCAATTCACCGTGCTATATACCGTAATTCCGGGCCATCCTTCAACGACCTTGGCAAGGCGTAGCTGGGGAAAGTTGGATGGTACCCGGAACCGGGGGACTTACCTTTATCGGTTGGTCTGCGTGAAGGAAAACCACTATAAAACCCGACAGCGAAGTCGTAAAAACCTGTGGGGCACCAGGCACACCCCACAGTATAAGTGCCCTCCCGGGGTATGCAGGCTCTGCCCCGGGTAGTAGACAGATACCTAGCAGTTTCGTGGGATCAATATGGATGATACTTCTAAAAAAAACTTACCTAGCGGAGTGTCCACTTCCCAAAAAGTGGAGGGAGGGCCTGCTTCCATAAAAGCGGATGGGACTTCTCGGGAGACGGGAAACCGGACCTCGGAGTCTGGAACTAAACCTGAAACAAAAAAGAACAAAAAATCAGTAAAAGAATATATTAAAGAGGATTTGATACGGAAAAAAGCGGAGAAGGCTGCCTTAGGAAAACTCCGCTTAAGCTCGCGCGGAGTAACGAGAAGTCCCCCCCTGAACCTAACTCTGACGACGGCGGATGAAAGCCTAAATGAAGGTGAAATGAAAATTGGAACAAAAAATAATGATGAGGAAAAGACGGTAGAGAAGGTCATAGATGAAGTGAACCAATCAATAAGTACGGCAAATGCCTCCTTCTATTCATTGGCAGGCACGGATAGTGGTGAAGACGATGTTTTTAACTACGACAAAATAAGACAAGACACGTATAATATAACAGATGACGACACGAACCAAAGTAAACTAAACAGTAAATTCTGGAGAAGCCCTATTGTAAGCGAATCTGAAAATAAACAAGAAAATGAAATGAGCAGCGAAGATGACAAAGACGACCACTTTTTAGACCTAAACACACAAACTGCTAAAGATACCCAAACTACGGAAGGGGAAACTGTCTCAGTCAGTAGCGATAGTGAACTAGAAGCCTCAAACAAGCGACCCAGAGACGACTCTAGCCCCCAGGTGGTAAAGAAGAAAAAATCTAAGAGGGAAAGATTAAGTGGGGTATCCCTATTAAGGGAATTGTACAAGGAAGTTGAAGAACTAGAGCTGCTGACTTCGTCAGATGAGCAGATAAAAAATGATTTTAAAGTGATAGTCTCCAAAATGGTGGAACTCATCAGGGGATTAAAGAGCCAAGAGGGAGTACTGTGTGAGTCTAAACAAGAAGACGAAGAAAGTAGGGTTGGGAAAAAAATAGTGGGGCCTTTAAGCATAAAACTACAGGCAGAAGTTGCAGACTTAAAACGGCAAATACAAGTACGAGATAAGAATATCGCTCAACAAATCGAGGATCTAACTGTTGAAAATGAGAAGCTTAAAGATGAGATAAATATACTTAAACGACATATTAACGACCAGGACGTCCACATAAAAAATACAGAACAAATAAATGAGGAAAACAAAAAGTTAAAATTAGAATTGGAAAAACAAAAACAAATACATGCTAAACAGATTGAAAGGCTTGTAGATACAAACCAAAAACACACATATTACAACCTAACGGAAACACTTACCTATGAAGAATTAGTTAAGACTGTAAATTTAACATGGCACCCTGGGAACTTCACTAAAACCAGGATTAATATTGGAAATCCTATAATGACGGGGGATGATGTTACCAAGGTTGTAATTAGTGAACCAGACGATCCAAACCTGACTAAAAGTATTCAAAAACTGTATAGGGAGCGGTTCCCGGAGATTAGTCAACTCCAGGATGAGGTTGAGGTACTGGAACAAATAACAAAAAATAAAGCAGGACTAGAAAAAAGTGCTAGGAAAATTATACTTACTAGGTATGACGGTACTTTGGAGGGAACCTGGAGGGCGCTTCAAAACATCAAAAAGGAGTCGGCTGGAACGGCAGAAATAGCTCTTCATCACCTGGAAAAGATAAATAATGAAATTTTACATAAAGCTGTAGAAATGACGTTTCACGATACAGACACACAGGTAACAATATTTACTACAAAAAACAAGGAGACTAACTACTTAACTAAACCAAAATCTAAAGAAAGAGACACCTACGCAATTGTGGTAGAAAACAAAAATAAATCATTTAAGGATAACCTGGAAGATATTAAAAAAGTGATCCTGCAAGAAAACTTGGGAAACAGCATTAAGGAACTTAGGAGTACACGAGAGGGGGATGTGCTCGTAATTACAAATAAGGAAAAAAGTTTGGTTGAGGATATCGCAAAGGCCCTAAATAAAAATGAACCAGGAGCCCAGGTGAGAAACACGGATGCTAAAAATAGACAAAAAGAGACGATCACTATACACATAAGGAAGATAGACGAGAACACAACAGTACAGGAGGTGGAGAAGGCCATACAGGATAACACAAGCGGGGATCAATTAGTAAGCTTGAGCAAATTAAGGCCATACAGAAATCATACGCAGGCCATAACGGCTACTTTAAGAAAGGAGGATGGCGAGTTACTTTTAAATAAGGGATTTATTAGAATAGGGTATGTGGATTGTACTGTAGAAGAACGCGTAGACACAAAGATATGTCTACGATGTTGGACTCCTGGACACATAAGTTTGGGATGTAATGGCCCGGATAGAAGGGACGCGTGTTATAGGTGCGGGGAAAAAGGCCATTTGGCTTCTGGTTGCACCAGAGAAGAAGCCTGTATATTGTGTAATACCACAGGACATCCTACAAATACCACGAGATGCCCAAAATATAGGGAATATATTAGGGATGTTAGAAGAAATATGGTCAAGAGAAGAGCCTCGCACCTCCCTATGGAGGAGACGAGTGAACAAGGTATGGGTGATGATGTAAATGTCTGTGATATAGCAGCCTGTGATAGTGGGTCGAAGGACCAAAATATTATAGAGACATAGTGCACGATTGTTACTATAGTCTAGCATTTTATTAATTAGTCAGTAAGGTTTTTTTATTTATACATACATTAAGCAAAGTCTATTTACTAAATTAACCTAATTAAAAAGAGCTATTTATACATATTTACATCTTAAACTTAAGGGGTAGTAATTATTGTCACATCTGTATACGGTTTATTTTATTTTTATATTTATTGTTCTTAATTCGGGGACTGACTGTCTGCATCGTTCTGACTGCTTCCTGCAAGTAGTATGTCAAAAATAGTTATCCTTCAGGTAAATGTCGGAAGAGCACATGGTGCTCACGACATGGCCATGCTGACGGCGGGCCAGAGAAATGTTGATGTTGTCATAGTAAGTGAACCAAACCAGAAGGAATGCAGAAAATGGGGATGGGTCGCGGACTTGGGCTCAAATGTTGCGGTCTATTTTCGAAACAAGCAAATCGAAGTCAGAGAGATCACCAGGAAATGCGGCTACCTGATCATCAAAATGAAAGACTTTAATATCGTGGCGTGCTATATGGCACCTAGCATTGACCAGGCGACTTTTGAAGAGAGACTGGACACCATCTTCCAGCTCGTCCGGGGGGATGGTCGTGAGATCATTCTCTTGGGCGACTTTAATGCTAAGGCGGCCGAGTGGCACTCACCCATTACAGACCCTAGAGGACAAGCCCTTGCTGAAATGGCTGCGACAATGGACTTAGTGGTACATAATAAACCAGACGCCCCTACGTTTATCAGGGGAAATTCTAAAAGTTTTATAGATATCACTTTTACGACTAGACGCTTGGCGAACAGAGTGATAAATTGGGAAATTCTGGAAAATGAACCCCTGTCGGGACATGGACACATTCTTTTAGAGCTTGCCTTGCAAGACATAGTTAGCAATAGACAAAAATCACAGCTGAAAGGAAAATATCATTTTAATAAGGAAGAGTTTAAAAAAATTCTAAACCAAACGACTTTGCAAAATAATAGGATAGATTCGGCAACACAATGGGAAAAACAAATTAAAATGGCCTGGAACAAAACTAGACATCACCCAAAAATAGAAATTAAAACACCATATTGGTGGAACGACCAAATTGAGACTCTCAGGAAAATATGTATTAGGTTTAAAAGACTATATTATAGGGCCTTAACCCAAAAATTGGACAATACAGAGGACATGAGACAAAAATATAAAACCGCGAAACTACAATTAAATAAACAAATAAAAACAGAAAAGAAATTGGCATGGAAACGCTTATGCGATGAACTAGAAAACGATCCCTGGGGCCAGGGATATCAGTTGGTCTGTAGGAAAATTGAAACGGGAGGCTTACCATACCAAATGTGTCCAGAATTTAAGGAGTCGGTCATAAGACATTTGTTCCCCGAGACAAATGATAGACTACCTAGTAAGGTCCAAAATGTAGAATTCGCTATTCCTCCATTCTCTAAGGAAGAAATAACTACGGCAGCACTAAAGCTAAAAATGGGGAAAGCCTGCGGGGCCGATGGACTCCCGGCAGAGGTAATAAAAGAGGCAGCTCTGTATAAAACAGAATGGTTCGCAACTATTATGTCAAAAATACTGACCTCCCAGAGCATTCCAACACCATGGAAAACTGCAAACCTGGTGTTAATCCATAAATCTGGCAAGCCCACAAATGTTCCAAATGCCTATAGACCCCTATGTTTGATTGGGGCTATGGCTAAATATTTTGAGCACTTGCTGAAAGCGAGACTGGAACAAGAAATTGTTAAATCTGGGGACTTGTCACGGAACCAATTCGGCTTCCGAAGTGGGAGGAGCACGGTCCACGCCCTGCAGCGGGTGGTGGGGCTGGGAGCGTGGACGAGGATTCACGGACAGGGGGACCGGTGGTGTGCCCTAGCCTGTTTGGACGTGCGGAACGCCTTTAACACCGCCCCCTGGCCTGAAATAATTAAACAGTTAGAAGTTAGAAAAGTCTCGCCCTATATCCGTAACTTAATAATAGACTACTTCGTTGACCGAAAGGTGAAGACCTCAGATAAAGTTTACGTACTCTCAGCCGGCATACCACAGGGATCGGTCATTGGCCCAATGCTTTGGAACTTATTCTATGACCCTGTCCTCCAATGTTCTTATCCAGAAGGAGTAGAGGTAGTCGGCTTTGCCGATGACCTTGCTGCTGTTATCATTGCTAAAACTAAAGACGACTTACGAGACAAAACAAACGAAACACTAGACATAATAAATACATGGATGCAGAAAAATAAAATGACTCTTGCTCCCGAAAAAACTGAAATTGTGATTCTAAGTGGAAAAAGGAAAAAAGACGACCTGGAATTCTATGTTGGAAATGCCCGAGTCCGACCTCAAAAATGTGTAAAATATTTGGGTGTTACCATTGGGACCGATTTGTTTTTCGGTACACACGTGATGAATATAGTGGAAAGAGCGGGCAAAAAACTGAGCATCCTATCGGGACTCATGCCAAATACTAGGGGCCCTTCTTATGCCAAAAGAAAATTATTATATGGTGTGGTTCTTTCCATAATCTCATATGCCAGCCCGATCTGGGACGAAATCTTGAAAATGGCTAAGTATCAACGACTACTAGATGGCATCCAACGCAAAGCTTTATTGAGGGTGGGGTCCTCCTACCGAACGGTTTCGGTGGAGGCCCTCCAGGTTATCACAGCAATACCCCCTATGGAACTAATATTAAGGAAGAGGAAAATGACCCTAGAGGGCATAAATAATAGAGTAGCGGAAGCGGACATGATGTCCAGGTGGCAAGAAAAATGGAATACCCTCACGACCAAGGCAGCCTGGACAAAAAGACTGATACCAACGATAAAAGTCTGGACGGACTGTAAGTTCAGAAAAACCGATTATTTTATAACTCAGGCGCTATCGGGCCATGGCTCATTCGGAGTGTATACAAACCGATGGAATAAAACTCCTATAAACTGTGTATACTGTGGAAACCAGGATGACCCCGAACATACCCTGTTTCAATGTCGGAGATGGGATGATGTACGAGTAAATGCAAATACGGAAGTGGGGGAAACCCTACGGGTAGAGAATATAATAGGTCAAATGACTTCATCTGAGCAAAATTGGGCGATCATATCTAACATGATAACAACGATAATGCGTAACAAAGAAAAAGAAGAACGCATAATGCACTAAAAGTTATAAAATATGGTGTATACCTCCTCCACTCACGGTAGATAAGCCTTGCGGCGGACCCGGAGAGGAGTTGAGTTGCCTTTCGGTCACACGCATTTCAGACCGAAGGAGGCGCGGAGTTTTTTAGTGGGTAGGCACACAGTCCACGCTAGTCCCACACTACCCCGGTCAACTTACCATCTTACCACCAACGGCCGGGGTGTGCGTAATGCATTTTTCTCCGCGGAAAAAAAAAAAAAAAACGTAAAGGTTANAAAAAAAAAAAAAAAAAAAAAAAAAAAAAAAAAAAAAAAAAAAAAAAAAAAAAAAAAAAAAAAAAAAAAAAAAAAAAAAAAAAAAAAAAAAAAAAAAAAAAAAAAAAAAAAAAAAAAAAAAAAAAAAAAAAAAAAAAAAAAAAAAAAAAAAAAAAAAAAAAAAAAAAAAAAAAAAAAAAAAAAAAAAAAAAAAAAAAAAAAAAAAAAAAAAAAAAAAAAAAAAAAAAAAAAAAAAAAAAAAAAAAAAAAAAAAAAAAAAAAAAAAAAAAAAAAAAAAAAAAAAAAAAAAAAAAAAAAAAAAAAAAAAAAAAAAAAAAAAAAAAAAAAAAAAAAAAAAAAAAAAAAAAAAAAAAAAAAAAAAAAAAAAAAAAAAAAAAAAAAAAAAAAAAAAAAAAAAAAAAAAAAAAAAAAAAAAAAAAAAAAAAAAAAAAAAAAAAAAAAAAAAAAAAAAAAAAAAAAAAAAAAAAAAAAAAAAAAAAAAAAAAAAAAAAAAAAAAAAAAAAAAAAAAAAAAAAAAAAAAAAAAAAAAAAAAAAAAAAAAAAAAAAAAAAAAAAAAAAAAAAAAAAAAAAAAAAAAAAAAAAAAAAAAAAAAAAAAAAAAAAAAAAAAAAAAAAAAAAAAAAAAAAAAAAAAAAAAAAAAAAAAAAAAAAAAAAAAAAAAAAAAAAAAAAAAAAAAAAAAAAAAAAAAAAAAAAAAAAAAAAAAAAAAAAAAAAAAAAAAAAAAAAAAAAAAAAAAAAAAAAAAAAAAAAAAAAAAAAAAAAAAAAAAAAAAAAAAAAAAAAAAAAAAAAAAAAAAAAAAAAAAAAAAAAAAAAAAAAAAAAAAAAAAAAAAAAAAAAAAAAAAAAAAAAAAAAAAAAAAAAAAAAAAAAAAAAAAAAAAAAAAAAAAAAAAAAAAAAAAAAAAAAAAAAAAAAAAAAAAAAAAAAAAAAAAAAAAAAAAAAAAAAAAAAAAAAAAAAAAAAAAAAAAAAAAAAAAAAAAAAAAAAAAAAAAAAAAAAAAAAAAAAAAAAAAAAAAAAAAAAAAAAAAAAAAAAAAAAAAAAAAAAAAAAAAAAAAAAAAAAAAAAAAAAAAAAAAAAAAAAAAAAAAAAAAAAAAAAAAAAAAAAAAAAAAAAAAAAAAAAAAAAAAAAAAAAAAAAAAAAAAAAAAAAAAAAAAAAAAAAAAAAAAAAAAAAAAAAAAAAAAAAAAAAAAAAAAAAAAAAAAAAAAAAAAAAAAAAAAAAAAAAAAAAAAAAAAAAAAAAAAAAAAAAAAAAAAAAAAAAAAAAAAAAAAAAAAAAAAAAAAAAAAAAAAAAAAAAAAAAAAAAAAAAAAAAAAAAAAAAAAAAAAAAAAAAAAAAAAAAAAAAAAAAAAAAAAAAAAAAAAAAAAAAAAAAAAAAAAAAAAAAAAAAAAAAAAAAAAAAAAAAAAAAAAAAAAAAAAAAAAAAAAAAAAAAAAAAAAAAAAAAAAAAAAAAAAAAAAAAAAAAAAAAAAAAAAAAAAAAAAAAAAAAAAAAAAAAAAAAAAAAAAAAAAAAAAAAAAAAAAAAAAAAAAAAAAAAAAAAAAAAAAAAAAAAAAAAAAAAAAAAAAAAAAAAAAAAAAAAAAAAAAAAAAAAAAAAAAAAAAAAAAAAAAAAAAAAAAAAAAAAAAAAAAAAAAAAAAAAAAAAAAAAAAAAAAAAAAAAAAAAAAAAAAAAAAAAAAAAAAAAAAAAAAAAAAAAAAAAAAAAAAAAAAAAAAAAAAAAAAAAAAAAAAAAAAAAAAAAAAAAAAAAAAAAAAAAAAAAAAAAAAAAAAAAAAAAAAAAAAAAAAAAAAAAAAAAAAAAAAAAAAAAAAAAAAAAAAAAAAAAAAAAAAAAAAAAAAAAAAAAAAAAAAAAAAAAAAAAAAAAAAAAAAAAAAAAAAAAAAAAAAAAAAAAAAAAAAAAAAAAAAAAAAAAAAAAAAAAAAAAAAAAAAAAAAAAAAAAAAAAAAAAAAAAAAAAAAAAAAAAAAAAAAAAAAAAAAAAAAAAAAAAAAAAAAAAAAAAAAAAAAAAAAAAAAAAAAAAAAAAAAAAAAAAAAAAAAAAAAAAAAAAAAAAAAAAAAAAAAAAAAAAAAAAAAAAAAAAAAAAAAAAAAAAAAAAAAAAAAAAAAAAAAAAAAAAAAAAAAAAAAAAAAAAAAAAAAAAAAAAAAAAAAAAAAAAAAAAAAAAAAAAAAAAAAAAAAAAAAAAAAAAAAAAAAAAAAAAAAAAAAAAAAAAAAAAAAAAAAAAAAAAAAAAAAAAAAAAAAAAAAAAAAAAAAAAAAAAAAAAAAAAAAAAAAAAAAAAAAAAAAAAAAAAAAAAAAAAAAAAAAAAAAAAAAAAAAAAAAAAAAAAAAAAAAAAAAAAAAAAAAAAAAAAAAAAAAAAAAAAAAAAAAAAAAAAAAAAAAAAAAAAAAAAAAAAAAAAAAAAAAAAAAAAAAAAAAAAAAAAAAAAAAAAAAAAAAAAAAAAAAAAAAAAAAAAAAAAAAAAAAAAAAAAAAAAAAAAAAAAAAAAAAAAAAAAAAAAAAAAAAAAAAAAAAAAAAAAAAAAAAAAAAAAAAAAAAAAAAAAAAAAAAAAAAAAAAAAAAAAAAAAAAAAAAAAAAAAAAAAAAAAAAAAAAAAAAAAAAAAAAAAAAAAAAAAAAAAAAAAAAAAAAAAAAAAAAAAAAAAAAAAAAAAAAAAAAAAAAAAAAAAAAAAAAAAAAAAAAAAAAAAAAAAAAAAAAAAAAAAAAAAAAAAAAAAAAAAAAAAAAAAAAAAAAAAAAAAAAAAAAAAAAAAAAAAAAAAAAAAAAAAAAAAAAAAAAAAAAAAAAAAAAAAAAAAAAAAAAAAAAAAAAAAAAAAAAAAAAAAAAAAAAAAAAAAAAAAAAAAAAAAAAAAAAAAAAAAAAAAAAAAAAAAAAAAAAAAAAAAAAAAAAAAAAAAAAAAAAAAAAAAAAAAAAAAAAAAAAAAAAAAAAAAAAAAAAAAAAAAAAAAAAAAAAAAAAAAAAAAAAAAAAAAAAAAAAAAAAAAAAAAAAAAAAAAAAAAAAAAAAAAAAAAAAAAAAAAAAAAAAAAAAAAAAAAAAAAAAAAAAAAAAAAAAAAAAAAAAAAAAAAAAAAAAAAAAAAAAAAAAAAAAAAAAAAAAAAAAAAAAAAAAAAAAAAAAAAAAAAAAAAAAAAAAAAAAAAAAAAAAAAAAAAAAAAAAAAAAAAAAAAAAAAAAAAAAAAAAAAAAAAAAAAAAAAAAAAAAAAAAAAAAAAAAAAAAAAAAAAAAAAAAAAAAAAAAAAAAAAAAAAAAAAAAAAAAAAAAAAAAAAAAAAAAAAAAAAAAAAAAAAAAAAAAAAAAAAAAAAAAAAAAAAAAAAAAAAAAAAAAAAAAAAAAAAAAAAAAAAAAAAAAAAAAAAAAAAAAAAAAAAAAAAAAAAAAAAAAAAAAAAAAAAAAAAAAAAAAAAAAAAAAAAAAAAAAAAAAAAAAAAAAAAAAAAAAAAAAAAAAAAAAAAAAAAAAAAAAAAAAAAAAAAAAAAAAAAAAAAAAAAAAAAAAAAAAAAAAAAAAAAAAAAAAAAAAAAAAAAAAAAAAAAAAAAAAAAAAAAAAAAAAAAAAAAAAAAAAAAAAAAAAAAAAAAAAAAAAAAAAAAAAAAAAAAAAAAAAAAAAAAAAAAAAAAAAAAAAAAAAAAAAAAAAAAAAAAAAAAAAAAAAAAAAAAAAAAAAAAAAAAAAAAAAAAAAAAAAAAAAAAAAAAAAAAAAAAAAAAAAAAAAAAAAAAAAAAAAAAAAAAAAAAAAAAAAAAAAAAAAAAAAAAAAAAAAAAAAAAAAAAAAAAAAAAAAAAAAAAAAAAAAAAAAAAAAAAAAAAAAAAAAAAAAAAAAAAAAAAAAAAAAAAAAAAAAAAAAAAAAAAAAAAAAAAAAAAAAAAAAAAAAAAAAAAAAAAAAAAAAAAAAAAAAAAAAAAAAAAAAAAAAAAAAAAAAAAAAAAAAAAAAAAAAAAAAAAAAAAAAAAAAAAAAAAAAAAAAAAAAAAAAAAAAAAAAAAAAAAAAAAAAAAAAAAAAAAAAAAAAAAAAAAAAAAAAAAAAAAAAAAAAAAAAAAAAAAAAAAAAAAAAAAAAAAAAAAAAAAAAAAAAAAAAAAAAAAAAAAAAAAAAAAAAAAAAAAAAAAAAAAAAAAAAAAAAAAAAAAAAAAAAAAAAAAAAAAAAAAAAAAAAAAAAAAAAAAAAAAAAAAAAAAAAAAAAAAAAAAAAAAAAAAAAAAAAAAAAAAAAAAAAAAAAAAAAAAAAAAAAAAAAAAAAAAAAAAAAAAAAAAAAAAAAAAAAAAAAAAAAAAAAAAAAAAAAAAAAAAAAAAAAAAAAAAAAAAAAAAAAAAAAAAAAAAAAAAAAAAAAAAAAAAAAAAAAAAAAAAAAAAAAAAAAAAAAAAAAAAAAAAAAAAAAAAAAAAAAAAAAAAAAAAAAAAAAAAAAAAAAAAAAAAAAAAAAAAAAAAAAAAAAAAAAAAAAAAAAAAAAAAAAAAAAAAAAAAAAAAAAAAAAAAAAAAAAAAAAAAAAAAAAAAAAAAAAAAAAAAAAAAAAAAAAAAAAAAAAAAAAAAAAAAAAAAAAAAAAAAAAAAAAAAAAAAAAAAAAAAAAAAAAAAAAAAAAAAAAAAAAAAAAAAAAAAAAAAAAAAAAAAAAAAAAAAAAAAAAAAAAAAAAAAAAAAAAAAAAAAAAAAAAAAAAAAAAAAAAAAAAAAAAAAAAAAAAAAAAAAAAAAAAAAAAAAAAAAAAAAAAAAAAAAAAAAAAAAAAAAAAAAAAAAAAAAAAAAAAAAAAAAAAAAAAAAAAAAAAAAAAAAAAAAAAAAAAAAAAAAAAAAAAAAAAAAAAAAAAAAAAAAAAAAAAAAAAAAAAAAAAAAAAAAAAAAAAAAAAAAAAAAAAAAAAAAAAAAAAAAAAAAAAAAAAAAAAAAAAAAAAAAAAAAAAAAAAAAAAAAAAAAAAAAAAAAAAAAAAAAAAAAAAAAAAAAAAAAAAAAAAAAAAAAAAAAAAAAAAAAAAAAAAAAAAAAAAAAAAAAAAAAAAAAAAAAAAAAAAAAAAAAAAAAAAAAAAAAAAAAAAAAAAAAAAAAAAAAAAAAAAAAAAAAAAAAAAAAAAAAAAAAAAAAAAAAAAAAAAAAAAAAAAAAAAAAAAAAAAAAAAAAAAAAAAAAAAAAAAAAAAAAAAAAAAAAAAAAAAAAAAAAAAAAAAAAAAAAAAAAAAAAAAAAAAAAAAAAAAAAAAAAAAAAAAAAAAAAAAAAAAAAAAAAAAAAAAAAAAAAAAAAAAAAAAAAAAAAAAAAAAAAAAAAAAAAAAAAAAAAAAAAAAAAAAAAAAAAAAAAAAAAAAAAAAAAAAAAAAAAAAAAAAAAAAAAAAAAAAAAAAAAAAAAAAAAAAAAAAAAAAAAAAAAAAAAAAAAAAAAAAAAAAAAAAAAAAAAAAAAAAAAAAAAAAAAAAAAAAAAAAAAAAAAAAAAAAAAAAAAAAAAAAAAAAAAAAAAAAAAAAAAAAAAAAAAAAAAAAAAAAAAAAAAAAAAAAAAAAAAAAAAAAAAAAAAAAAAAAAAAAAAAAAAAAAAAAAAAAAAAAAAAAAAAAAAAAAAAAAAAAAAAAAAAAAAAAAAAAAAAAAAAAAAAAAAAAAAAAAAAAAAAAAAAAAAAAAAAAAAAAAAAAAAAAAAAAAAAAAAAAAAAAAAAAAAAAAAAAAAAAAAAAAAAAAAAAAAAAAAAAAAAAAAAAAAAAAAAAAAAAAAAAAAAAAAAAAAAAAAAAAAAAAAAAAAAAAAAAAAAAAAAAAAAAAAAAAAAAAAAAAAAAAAAAAAAAAAAAAAAAAAAAAAAAAAAAAAAAAAAAAAAAAAAAAAAAAAAAAAAAAAAAAAAAAAAAAAAAAAAAAAAAAAAAAAAAAAAAAAAAAAAAAAAAAAAAAAAAAAAAAAAAAAAAAAAAAAAAAAAAAAAAAAAAAAAAAAAAAAAAAAAAAAAAAAAAAAAAAAAAAAAAAAAAAAAAAAAAAAAAAAAAAAAAAAAAAAAAAAAAAAAAAAAAAAAAAAAAAAAAAAAAAAAAAAAAAAAAAAAAAAAAAAAAAAAAAAAAAAAAAAAAAAAAAAAAAAAAAAAAAAAAAAAAAAAAAAAAAAAAAAAAAAAAAAAAAAAAAAAAAAAAAAAAAAAAAAAAAAAAAAAAAAAAAAAAAAAAAAAAAAAAAAAAAAAAAAAAAAAAAAAAAAAAAAAAAAAAAAAAAAAAAAAAAAAAAAAAAAAAAAAAAAAAAAAAAAAAAAAAAAAAAAAAAAAAAAAAAAAAAAAAAAAAAAAAAAAAAAAAAAAAAAAAAAAAAAAAAAAAAAAAAAAAAAAAAAAAAAAAAAAAAAAAAAAAAAAAAAAAAAAAAAAAAAAAAAAAAAAAAAAAAAAAAAAAAAAAAAAAAAAAAAAAAAAAAAAAAAAAAAAAAAAAAAAAAAAAAAAAAAAAAAAAAAAAAAAAAAAAAAAAAAAAAAAAAAAAAAAAAAAAAAAAAAAAAAAAAAAAAAAAAAAAAAAAAAAAAAAAAAAAAAAAAAAAAAAAAAAAAAAAAAAAAAAAAAAAAAAAAAAAAAAAAAAAAAAAAAAAAAAAAAAAAAAAAAAAAAAAAAAAAAAAAAAAAAAAAAAAAAAAAAAAAAAAAAAAAAAAAAAAAAAAAAAAAAAAAAAAAAAAAAAAAAAAAAAAAAAAAAAAAAAAAAAAAAAAAAAAAAAAAAAAAAAAAAAAAAAAAAAAAAAAAAAAAAAAAAAAAAAAAAAAAAAAAAAAAAAAAAAAAAAAAAAAAAAAAAAAAAAAAAAAAAAAAAAAAAAAAAAAAAAAAAAAAAAAAAAAAAAAAAAAAAAAAAAAAAAAAAAAAAAAAAAAAAAAAAAAAAAAAAAAAAAAAAAAAAAAAAAAAAAAAAAAAAAAAAAAAAAAAAAAAAAAAAAAAAAAAAAAAAAAAAAAAAAAAAAAAAAAAAAAAAAAAAAAAAAAAAAAAAAAAAAAAAAAAAAAAAAAAAAAAAAAAAAAAAAAAAAAAAAAAAAAAAAAAAAAAAAAAAAAAAAAAAAAAAAAAAAAAAAAAAAAAAAAAAAAAAAAAAAAAAAAAAAAAAAAAAAAAAAAAAAAAAAAAAAAAAAAAAAAAAAAAAAAAAAAAAAAAAAAAAAAAAAAAAAAAAAAAAAAAAAAAAAAAAAAAAAAAAAAAAAAAAAAAAAAAAAAAAAAAAAAAAAAAAAAAAAAAAAAAAAAAAAAAAAAAAAAAAAAAAAAAAAAAAAAAAAAAAAAAAAAAAAAAAAAAAAAAAAAAAAAAAAAAAAAAAAAAAAAAAAAAAAAAAAAAAAAAAAAAAAAAAAAAAAAAAAAAAAAAAAAAAAAAAAAAAAAAAAAAAAAAAAAAAAAAAAAAAAAAAAAAAAAAAAAAAAAAAAAAAAAAAAAAAAAAAAAAAAAAAAAAAAAAAAAAAAAAAAAAAAAAAAAAAAAAAAAAAAAAAAAAAAAAAAAAAAAAAAAAAAAAAAAAAAAAAAAAAAAAAAAAAAAAAAAAAAAAAAAAAAAAAAAAAAAAAAAAAAAAAAAAAAAAAAAAAAAAAAAAAAAAAAAAAAAAAAAAAAAAAAAAAAAAAAAAAAAAAAAAAAAAAAAAAAAAAAAAAAAAAAAAAAAAAAAAAAAAAAAAAAAAAAAAAAAAAAAAAAAAAAAAAAAAAAAAAAAAAAAAAAAAAAAAAAAAAAAAAAAAAAAAAAAAAAAAAAAAAAAAAAAAAAAAAAAAAAAAAAAAAAAAAAAAAAAAAAAAAAAAAAAAAAAAAAAAAAAAAAAAAAAAAAAAAAAAAAAAAAAAAAAAAAAAAAAAAAAAAAAAAAAAAAAAAAAAAAAAAAAAAAAAAAAAAAAAAAAAAAAAAAAAAAAAAAAAAAAAAAAAAAAAAAAAAAAAAAAAAAAAAAAAAAAAAAAAAAAAAAAAAAAAAAAAAAAAAAAAAAAAAAAAAAAAAAAAAAAAAAAAAAAAAAAAAAAAAAAAAAAAAAAAAAAAAAAAAAAAAAAAAAAAAAAAAAAAAAAAAAAAAAAAAAAAAAAAAAAAAAAAAAAAAAAAAAAAAAAAAAAAAAAAAAAAAAAAAAAAAAAAAAAAAAAAAAAAAAAAAAAAAAAAAAAAAAAAAAAAAAAAAAAAAAAAAAAAAAAAAAAAAAAAAAAAAAAAAAAAAAAAAAAAAAAAAAAAAAAAAAAAAAAAAAAAAAAAAAAAAAAAAAAAAAAAAAAAAAAAAAAAAAAAAAAAAAAAAAAAAAAAAAAAAAAAAAAAAAAAAAAAAAAAAAAAAAAAAAAAAAAAAAAAAAAAAAAAAAAAAAAAAAAAAAAAAAAAAAAAAAAAAAAAAAAAAAAAAAAAAAAAAAAAAAAAAAAAAAAAAAAAAAAAAAAAAAAAAAAAAAAAAAAAAAAAAAAAAAAAAAAAAAAAAAAAAAAAAAAAAAAAAAAAAAAAAAAAAAAAAAAAAAAAAAAAAAAAAAAAAAAAAAAAAAAAAAAAAAAAAAAAAAAAAAAAAAAAAAAAAAAAAAAAAAAAAAAAAAAAAAAAAAAAAAAAAAAAAAAAAAAAAAAAAAAAAAAAAAAAAAAAAAAAAAAAAAAAAAAAAAAAAAAAAAAAAAAAAAAAAAAAAAAAAAAAAAAAAAAAAAAAAAAAAAAAAAAAAAAAAAAAAAAAAAAAAAAAAAAAAAAAAAAAAAAAAAAAAAAAAAAAAAAAAAAAAAAAAAAAAAAAAAAAAAAAAAAAAAAAAAAAAAAAAAAAAAAAAAAAAAAAAAAAAAAAAAAAAAAAAAAAAAAAAAAAAAAAAAAAAAAAAAAAAAAAAAAAAAAAAAAAAAAAAAAAAAAAAAAAAAAAAAAAAAAAAAAAAAAAAAAAAAAAAAAAAAAAAAAAAAAAAAAAAAAAAAAAAAAAAAAAAAAAAAAAAAAAAAAAAAAAAAAAAAAAAAAAAAAAAAAAAAAAAAAAAAAAAAAAAAAAAAAAAAAAAAAAAAAAAAAAAAAAAAAAAAAAAAAAAAAAAAAAAAAAAAAAAAAAAAAAAAAAAAAAAAAAAAAAAAAAAAAAAAAAAAAAAAAAAAAAAAAAAAAAAAAAAAAAAAAAAAAAAAAAAAAAAAAAAAAAAAAAAAAAAAAAAAAAAAAAAAAAAAAAAAAAAAAAAAAAAAAAAAAAAAAAAAAAAAAAAAAAAAAAAAAAAAAAAAAAAAAAAAAAAAAAAAAAAAAAAAAAAAAAAAAAAAAAAAAAAAAAAAAAAAAAAAAAAAAAAAAAAAAAAAAAAAAAAAAAAAAAAAAAAAAAAAAAAAAAAAAAAAAAAAAAAAAAAAAAAAAAAAAAAAAAAAAAAAAAAAAAAAAAAAAAAAAAAAAAAAAAAAAAAAAAAAAAAAAAAAAAAAAAAAAAAAAAAAAAAAAAAAAAAAAAAAAAAAAAAAAAAAAAAAAAAAAAAAAAAAAAAAAAAAAAAAAAAAAAAAAAAAAAAAAAAAAAAAAAAAAAAAAAAAAAAAAAAAAAAAAAAAAAAAAAAAAAAAAAAAAAAAAAAAAAAAAAAAAAAAAAAAAAAAAAAAAAAAAAAAAAAAAAAAAAAAAAAAAAAAAAAAAAAAAAAAAAAAAAAAAAAAAAAAAAAAAAAAAAAAAAAAAAAAAAAAAAAAAAAAAAAAAAAAAAAAAAAAAAAAAAAAAAAAAAAAAAAAAAAAAAAAAAAAAAAAAAAAAAAAAAAAAAAAAAAAAAAAAAAAAAAAAAAAAAAAAAAAAAAAAAAAAAAAAAAAAAAAAAAAAAAAAAAAAAAAAAAAAAAAAAAAAAAAAAAAAAAAAAAAAAAAAAAAAAAAAAAAAAAAAACTAAAAAAAAAAAAAAAAAAAAAAAAAAAAAAATTACCTTACCTGTTTGTATACGTACCTGGCGGTAGGTTTAAAACGCACATATCTTAATGATCTTTATGTCTACTAGTTCTTCGTCAACGCCGGCGATCGGATCGCCGGCACCGTCTTGCGCAGTAGTGGTGGAGCGGGCTACTGACGGGACGTTAATGGAATACCGTGGTGCATCAGAGGTGGAACCCCAGGCCTCTGTGCACATTGATGCATCTGGGAGGCGAATAGAGGGGGAGAGCGGTGACGAGGTAGCGCAAGCTGCGTCGCTGGGAGAGGATCCAGAGGTGGTGGTGATACTGGACGATTCCATCCACCCCGCCCAGGAACCGGCAAAACCAGAGCTGAGCTCTAACAGTGTTGACGACACTAAAAAGGGAGCCAAAAAGACCGGACCGAACAGGGGTACACCCAGGGTTTACCCAAAAAATCCTAAGGAGCAGACTAAGCGGACCCGGGAGGAGACAACACCTCCCCAGGAGCTGCAAAAGAGGAAAAAGAATGGGGTTAAGTCAAAAACCCCAACCAAAGTAGTTATTAAAAATAAAACACTACAAGAAGCGATTAATGATCTAATGAACATTATAAATTGCCAATATACAACGGATGTCGAACTCAAAACCGCTGCAAAAGAAATTATGAACAAGGCTAAGCAGCCTCTGTCCTCTCCTTCTGGTTCGGGCTCGCCGCAGTGTCGGTGTGGGATTCTGGAAGAGGAGGTGGAAGCTCTGAAAAAGGAGAACAAAGACCTCTATGAGGCAAATGTGTTACTAAAAAAGATGACCTACGATAAGGTAGACAAACTTCAGGCAGCCATAAACAAAACCGGGTTGCTGAACTCATCACCCCATAAAAAGGTTATCAACAAAAAGTTGAGCAACCCTCAAAAAAATTATAATGCCATCTATGACATTATTGGACTCCAGTGGCCAGAAGAGTGCTACAAGATCGTGAAAATGGAGAAACCAGTAGGCGAAATTAATAATAAGATTATATTACTGACCCGTGAATCCATCGATGAGGGCAATTGGGGCCAACAACTCCAAAACTGCCCAGATACAAGGATGCTGCTGACTAAGCTGAAAGAAAACAAAAAATTAGACTTATTGTTTACACAAAATAAAATGTCGATACTCACCTGTGATGGTACTCTTCTGGAAAACGATGGGGAGGGCCAGATCAGGAGAACTTGCATACTGGTGAGGGATGGTTCCACGGAAGTCCAATATCTGAAAAAAATAAAAAACATTAAAAACAATATAAAGAGTAAAAATAACATAGAAGTCATAGACTACACTAAGGACTCGGAATTGCACAGAAAAATGTTTGAATACGTCTACAGGGACGAACACACTACACAAACTAAAATATACTTAACAAATATTTATAAAACACCCAGGAAGTTATCTTATGCCTCAGTAGCAGGACAAAGTGATGCAAGTGGAGCTAGCCAAACATGGGCCAAGGTGGTTAGGAAACGAACAAAGACTGACACAATTATAATCAAGAATAATAATGGACAAAACACAGAAGACACCATGAAACGTTTAACAACAGAAATAGACCCGACTAAATTAAACATAAAAGTCACAAACGTTAGGAAACTAAAGAACGGAGATCTACAAGTAAAATGTGTAACTAAGGACAAAACTAACATAGACGCATTACAACAACAAATAAAACAGAAATACAAACTAAACACAGAAATAATCACACAAGCAAAAACTATTATAATTAGAGACTTGGATAAAGACATAACAAGGGAGGACTTACACAAAGCTATTACGATGGTTTTAACAAACTACACAGACGAAGATACGAGAAATATAAACTTCTCCAAAAACAGTAACTTTAGAGGAGAGAAGACGGCCTTCGTGGAAATGTCTGAGACATATGCGGACTCACTCCTAAAACTGGGTAAAATCAGTATCATGTGGAAAACATGTAGGGTCCACCAGGTATTTAAGCCAATTAAATGCCTAAAATGCTTCAAGCATGGACATGTGGCGGCAAAATGTACACTACAAACGCGTGATACCACAATGAAATGTAATAACTGCGCTCAAACAGGTCACGCTATTAAGGAGTGTAAAAATCCACCTAAATGCGGCGAGTGTGAAAAGGATGGACATCGGTCGGGCACCATGGCGTGCTCTATCTACAGAGAACTAGTGGAGAAAGCAAAAAAGCGAGCGCAAGAAACCCGTAAAACGCCGCGCCGCAGGAGTAGTGTACATTTTGCGGAGGAGGACAGGATACTTACTGTGTCAAGGGTAGAGACGTCATCTCCATTATCCACAAGCTCACCGGCACCATCAGTGGCGAGCTCACCCACTCCATATGATGTCGGTCCCGGGAGGACAGCACCAGATATTGGACTGGGGGCTATAAGTGGAGGCTCTGGAAGGGAGTCCGAGTCGAGTGAGGCTTCTGAGAGTCGATATGAAGAAGATTTGCCCTCGGCTGGGGAACATCGGGGCGGTGACCCTCTGGACTCAGCGATTGACCGGGGGGCGGAGCTGTCGGATGGTACTAGCGATGACGACTCCGAGGAGGCACGGGCGGACAGGAGAGCCATTCAACGAGCAATCAGGAGGCAGGAGTCGAGTCATTCGGTTGACTCGTTCCAGTCTAGTCGGGGCGAACTCTAAGCGTCGTTCTTAAGTGTCGTTCTTAAGTGTAGTTTCTGTCCTTTTCTCGTCTCTTCAATGACAGCACAAGGCTTATCCATTCTTCAGGTCAATGTTGGACGGGCACATGCAGCCACTGATGTAGCCATCGTGGAGGCAAATAAGCAAAACTGCGACCTTATTGTGGTCTCAGAACCAAATAAGGCAACAACAAAAAAGCAGGGGTGGTTTGCGAGCAGGGATCTAGCTGTAGCCATCTATATAATAAATAGGAAGCTTGCTGTAAAAGGTTTCACATACCATCAGGGTGTTCTGTCCATGGAAATGACGTCTTGTGTCATCGTGGCGTGTTACCTGGCTCCCAGTCTCTCATTGGCTCAATTCGAGGAGCGGTTGGATGTTGTTTCTGATCTTGTTAATATGGAGTCGCTCCCTACAAAAAATTATATATTATTAGGAGATTTTAACAGTAAATCTACAGAATGGTACTCACCTGTTGATGACCCGCGAGGACAACTGTTGGCTGAATTAATCGGAGTAAAAAGTCTGGTTATTATGAACCAACCAGGCAAACCAACTTTTATTCGTGGTAACCAACAATCCTTTATAGACATCACGTGTGTATCTCCGGGCATTATTCAAAATCAATGGGTGTCCTGGGAAATCCTAAGAAACGAGCCGCTGAGTAATCATGGGCACATTTTACTAAAGCTTGGTGCTGATGGGGAGCGCCCGGAGCGCGTAAACCTCTATAATAAATGGAATTTTAATAAGGTCACTTTTGGCAATTATATGCAGGGCATGCTGGGAGGTGCTCCTTTGACTCCTGGGGCTGTTGATTCGATGCTGCGCGCGGCGTGGAGGCGATCCAGATTCCGACTGCCGTCGGGGGATGCCCCGAGGATTCCCTATTGGTGGGACGCTGAGGTTGCAAGGCTACGAGTCCAGTCCATCCGAGCGCGCCGAACCCATCAGCGGCGCCGAACAAACGAAACACTGGCTACCTGGAAATTAGCAAAAAAGAATTATACCAAAAAGATTAAGCTCAATAAAAGGTCATGCTGGAAGGCACTTGTTAACAGTCTTGAGGACGACGTTTGGGGACTACCATACCGAATATTATGGAAAAGTCTACAGAACCCTCGCCTACCCTATGTGCTGTCCTCAGATTTCCGTCACCGTGTGATCCGTCTTCTGTTCCCAACTGTAAATGACTTACCGGTCCTTGCTCCTGTTCGTACCATTGATGAATTGCCGTCTCCACCGGTTACCACGGAGGAGATATGCCAGGCCGCTGATCGGTTAAAAACAGGGGTCTCTCCTGGCCCAGATGGTATCCCTACGGAGGTGGTAAAGCAGTCCGCCCTGGTGGCACCCGAAATGTGGGTTAGTGTCTTTAACACTCTCCTGACGTCTGGCGATTTTCCTAATGCCTGGAAGGAAACAAAATTAGTCTTACTACCTAAACCTGGAAAAGACAGCAACTTACCTGGATCCTACCGTCCGCTCTGCCTAATAAACTCTAGTGCCAAACTGTATGAGCACTTGATCAAATCGCGAATGGAATTGTACATGCAGGAAAATAACCCTCTTCATCCAAATCAGTACGGTTTTCGCCGTGGCCGAAACACAGTGCAGGCGATACAACATGTTTTACGCATAGGCCTGGAACAGAGGTTGAGTGTTGGAAATGGTGAACGTTGGAGTGTTCTCATCACTTACGACATTAAAAATGCCTTTAACACGGCATCGTGGCATCAAATTTCTGAACAATTGAAGAACAGGGGAGTACCCTATTACCTAAAACAAATTATTTACAATTATCTTAAAAATCGATATATTACCGACTGCGAACGAAATATCCACCAACTTACGTGTGGGGTACCTCAGGGGTCCGTGTTGGGTCCATTGATATGGAATGTGGCGTATGACCCTATTCTCTCTTTGAAGTATCCGGATGGTGTAACTCCAGTAGCGTTTGCCGATGATCTGGCCACGGTCATCTGCGCAGAGACGAGGGATGAGCTTCGAGACAGAATAGGCGAAACTCTAAGCATGATCGAGGAATGGACAACCAATAATAAACTTACCTTGGCCACGGAAAAAACGGAGTGCGTGGTTCTGTCGGGCAAACGAGCGAGGCGAGACGAACTCGAATTCCCCTTTGGTGGCACGTTGGTTAAGCCAGCGAAAAAATTAACTTACCTCGGCGTTATAATTGGCGAGAACATGTTCCTAAATACTCACCTGGCAAATGTAGCGGCCAGGGCGGGCGAATGTCTCGGCAAGCTCTCAAGGGTGATGCCCAATATTGGAGGTCCTTCTTACCTTAAACGGCGTCTGCTGTATTGTGTAATACAGTCCCTGCTCAGCTATGCACATCCTGTATGGAGACACGTGCTCGAACTGCGTAAGTATAAAGCGCTCTTTGACGGCGTCCAGAGACGGGCGCTATTAAGAACGGTAAGCGCTTACCGGACAGTCTCCCTAGAGGCCCTACGGGTCATATCCGGTTTCGCTCCTCTGGAACTTCGTTTCAGGGAGCTTGAGCTTGTTGGTGGTGGCGTCCTGAGGGGGGCGGCTAGAAATCAAATAATTAGAGAGTGGCAGGACTCGTGGGATTCACTAGCCTTGAAAGCTCAACACACAAAACAGCTGATTCCAAACATAGACCTATGGCTTACCTGCAAGTTCAAGAGATTAAACTATTGGATGGTCCAAATACTCACCGGCCACGGTAGTTTCAATACTTACCTACTGAGGATCGGCAAAGCCAATTCTGACCAATGTAACGCCTGTGGAGTTCCGGATACTCCGGAGCACGTTGTCCTCTTCTGCGCGCGATGGGCAAGCGAGCGTAGGGTGCTGAAACAAATAAACACGAAGTACAACAATATCTACACACTGAGACAATTCATAGACCTGATGATGCGGTCGAGGGAAGACTGGAATGATGGTTTCTCTTACCTCTCCTCGGTTATGTCTGCTAAAGAGCGGGAAGACCGCGAAGCCCAGCAGCGCGAGCTAAGACGGGCTCGCTAGCATAATAGACCGGAAAGACTATATTCCCGGATGGGCATAAAGATACTTACTTTCCTCCCCCCACCCTTCTGTATACTTTACCTGGTGGGTCTAGGTTGGGGGTCGAGATGCCCTGTGGCGACGTCAAGGCCGCAGGAAGAGTGGAGTTTTTAGTGGGTAGGCTTTTCGTCCTCGCTAGTCCCACACTCCCCCGGCCGACTTACCACCAATACCATCAAACGGCCGGGGCGTGCGTAATGCATTTTCTCCACTATAAAAAAAAAAAAAAAAAGTTAGGTTAGGTTAGGTTAGGTTAGGTTAGGTTAGGTTAGGTTAGGTTAGGTTAGGTTCCTCCTCGACGGTGTTCCTTAGGTTAGGTTAGGTTAGGTTAGGTTAGGTTAGGTTAGGTTAGGTTAGGTTAGGTTAGGTTAGGTTAGGTTAGGTTAGGTTAGGTTAGGTTAGGTTAGGTTAGGTTAGGTTAGGTTAGGTTAGGTTAGGTTAGGTTAGGTTAGGTTAGGTTAGGTTAGGTTAGGTTAGGTTAGGTTAGGTTAGGTTAGGTTAGGTTAGGTTAGGTTAGGTTAGGTTAGGTTAGGTTAGGTTAGGTTAGGTTAGGTTAGGTTAGGTTAGGTTAGGTTAGGTTAGGTTAGGTTAGGTTAGGTTAGGTTAGGTTAGGTTAGGTTAGGTTAGGTTAGGTTAGGTTAGGTTAGGTTAGGTTAGGTTAGGTTAGGTTAGGTTAGGTTAGGTTAGGTTAGGTTAGGTTAGGTTAGGTTAGGTTAGGTTAGGTTAGGTTAGGTTAGGTTAGGTTAGGTTAGGTTAGGTTAGGTTAGGTTAGGTTAGGTTAGGTTAGGTTAGGTTAGGTTAGGTTAGGTTAGGTTAGGTTAGGTTAGGTTAGGTTAGGTTAGGTTAGGTTAGGTTAGGTTAGGTTAGGTTAGGTTAGGTTAGGTTAGGTTAGGTTAGGTTAGGTTAGGTTAGGTTAGGTTAGGTTAGGTTAGGTTAGGTTAGGTTAGGTTAGGTTAGGTTAGGTTAGGTTAGGTTAGGTTAGGTTAGGTTAGGTTAGGTTAGGTTAGGTTAGGTTAGGTTAGGTTAGGTTAGGTTAGGTTAGGTTAGGTTAGGTTAGGTTAGGTTAGGTTAGGTTAGGTTAGGTTAGGTTAGGTTAGGTTAGGTTAGGTTAGGTTAGGTTAGGTTAGGTTAGGTTAGGTTAGGTTAGGTTAGGTTAGGTTAGGTTAGGTTAGGTTAGGTTAGGTTAGGTTAGGTTAGGTTAGGTTAGGTTAGGTTAGGTTAGGTTAGGTTAGGTTAGGTTAGGTTAGGTTAGGTTAGGTTAGGTTAGGTTAGGTTAGGTTAGGTTAGGTTAGGTTAGGTTAGGTTAGGTTAGGTTAGGTTAGGTTAGGTTAGGTTAGGTTAGGTTAGGTTAGGTTAGGTTAGGTTAGGTTAGGTTAGGTTAGGTTAGGTTAGGTTAGGTTAGGTTAGGTTAGGTTAGGTTAGGTTAGGTTAGGTTAGGTTAGGTTAGGTTAGGTTAGGTTAGGTTAGGTTAGGTTAGGTTAGGTTAGGTTAGGTTAGGTTAGGTTAGGTTAGGTTAGGTTAGGTTAGGTTAGGTTAGGTTAGGTTAGGTTAGGTTAGGTTAGGTTAGGTTAGGTTAGGTTAGGTTAGGTTAGGTTAGGTTAGGTTAGGTTAGGTTAGGTTAGGTTAGGTTAGGTTAGGTTAGGTTAGGTTAGGTTAGGTTAGGTTAGGTTAGGTTAGGTTAGGTTAGGTTAGGTTAGGTTAGGTTAGGTTAGGTTAGGTTAGGTTAGGTTAGGTTAGGTTAGGTTAGGTTAGGTTAGGTTAGGTTAGGTTAGGTTAGGTTAGGTTAGGTTAGGTTAGGTTAGGTTAGGTTAGGTTAGGTTAGGTTAGGTTAGGTTAGGTTAGGTTAGGTTAGGTTAGGTTAGGTTAGGTTAGGTTAGGTTAGGTTAGGTTAGGTTAGGTTAGGTTAGGTTAGGTTAGGTTAGGTTAGGTTAGGTTAGGTTAGGTTAGGTTAGGTTAGGTTAGGTTAGGTTAGGTTAGGTTAGGTTAGGTTAGGTTAGGTTAGGTTAGGTTAGGTTAGGTTAGGTTAGGTTAGGTTAGGTTAGGTTAGGTTAGGTTAGGTTAGGTTAGGTTAGGTTAGGTTAGGTTAGGTTAGGTTAGGTTAGGTTAGGTTAGGTTAGGTTAGGTTAGGTTAGGTTAGGTTAGGTTAGGTTAGGTTAGGTTAGGTTAGGTTAGGTTAGGTTAGGTTAGGTTAGGTTAGGTTAGGTTAGGTTAGGTTAGGTTAGGTTAGGTTAGGTTAGGTTAGGTTAGGTTAGGTTAGGTTAGGTTAGGTTAGGTTAGGTTAGGTTAGGTTAGGTTAGGTTAGGTTAGGTTAGGTTAGGTTAGGTTAGGTTAGGTTAGGTTAGGTTAGGTTAGGTTAGGTTAGGTTAGGTTAGGTTAGGTTAGGTTAGGTTAGGTTAGGTTAGGTTAGGTTAGGTTAGGTTAGGTTAGGTTAGGTTAGGTTAGGTTAGGTTAGGTTAGGTTAGGTTAGGTTAGGTTAGGTTAGGTTAGGTTAGGTTAGGTTAGGTTAGGTTAGGTTAGGTTAGGTTAGGTTAGGTTAGGTTAGGTTAGGTTAGGTTAGGTTAGGTTAGGTTAGGTTAGGTTAGGTTAGGTTAGGTTAGGTTAGGTTAGGTTAGGTTAGGTTAGGTTAGGTTAGGTTAGGTTAGGTTAGGTTAGGTTAGGTTAGGTTAGGTTAGGTTAGGTTAGGTTAGGTTAGGTTAGGTTAGGTTAGGTTAGGTTAGGTTAGGTTAGGTTAGGTTAGGTTAGGTTAGGTTAGGTTAGGTTAGGTTAGGTTAGGTTAGGTTAGGTTAGGTTAGGTTAGGTTAGGTTAGGTTAGGTTAGGTTAGGTTAGGTTAGGTTAGGTTAGGTTAGGTTAGGTTAGGTTAGGTTAGGTTAGGTTAGGTTAGGTTAGGTTAGGTTAGGTTAGGTTAGGTTAGGTTAGGTTAGGTTAGGTTAGGTTAGGTTAGGTTAGGTTAGGTTAGGTTAGGTTAGGTTAGGTTAGGTTAGGTTAGGTTAGGTTAGGTTAGGTTAGGTTAGGTTAGGTTAGGTTAGGTTAGGTTAGGTTAGGTTAGGTTAGGTTAGGTTAGGTTAGGTTAGGTTAGGTTAGGTTAGGTTAGGTTAGGTTAGGTTAGGTTAGGTTAGGTTAGGTTAGGTTAGGTTAGGTTAGGTTAGGTTAGGTTAGGTTAGGTTAGGTTAGGTTAGGTTAGGTTAGGTTAGGTTAGGTTAGGTTAGGTTAGGTTAGGTTAGGTTAGGTTAGGTTAGGTTAGGTTAGGTTAGGTTAGGTTAGGTTAGGTTAGGTTAGGTTAGGTTAGGTTAGGTTAGGTTAGGTTAGGTTAGGTTAGGTTAGGTTAGGTTAGGTTAGGTTAGGTTAGGTTAGGTTAGGTTAGGTTAGGTTAGGTTAGGTTAGGTTAGGTTAGGTTAGGTTAGGTTAGGTTAGGTTAGGTTAGGTTAGGTTAGGTTAGGTTAGGTTAGGTTAGGTTAGGTTAGGTTAGGTTAGGTTAGGTTAGGTTAGGTTAGGTTAGGTTAGGTTAGGTTAGGTTAGGTTAGGTTAGGTTAGGTTAGGTTAGGTTAGGTTAGGTTAGGTTAGGTTAGGTTAGGTTAGGTTAGGTTAGGTTAGGTTAGGTTAGGTTAGGTTAGGTTAGGTTAGGTTAGGTTAGGTTAGGTTAGGTTAGGTTAGGTTAGGTTAGGTTAGGTTAGGTTAGGTTAGGTTAGGTTAGGTTAGGTTAGGTTAGGTTAGGTTAGGTTAGGTTAGGTTAGGTTAGGTTAGGTTAGGTTAGGTTAGGTTAGGTTAGGTTAGGTTAGGTTAGGTTAGGTTAGGTTAGGTTAGGTTAGGTTAGGTTAGGTTAGGTTAGGTTAGGTTAGGTTAGGTTAGGTTAGGTTAGGTTAGGTTAGGTTAGGTTAGGTTAGGTTAGGTTAGGTTAGGTTAGGTTAGGTTAGGTTAGGTTAGGTTAGGTTAGGTTAGGTTAGGTTAGGTTAGGTTAGGTTAGGTTAGGTTAGGTTAGGTTAGGTTAGGTTAGGTTAGGTTAGGTTAGGTTAGGTTAGGTTAGGTTAGGTTAGGTTAGGTTAGGTTAGGTTAGGTTAGGTTAGGTTAGGTTAGGTTA
>JABRWK010000341.1:37368-55146 GCA_013372445.1 Hypothenemus hampei | reverse complement strand
GTATCGAGTGACGGCTGGATTAGCATGACCCAATAATGGAAAAGTCGATTCATCCGTAAAAAGGATGTTTTTGATGAAATTTTCATCATTATTCGCCCTTTCCATTGCTGTTTCACAAAAAAACAACCGCCTCTCGACGTCCTGAGGGAAAATTTGATTCATTTTTTGCACTTTGTAAGAACAATACCCATTTTTCTTTAAAACTTTTCTCGCTGTTTCACGTGGTAAATCGAATTGTTCCGCTATTTCCTTGATGGACTGATCAGGATTTTCCTCAACACTAACACAAATCATAATTTCCTGCTCTTCCCTTTCATTGTTATTTTGTGGGAGGGGTTTATGATGTAGGGGTGAAACGCATCCATACGTTCGGAAATTTCGAACGACCCGACTTACTGTTTGAACACTAGGAATGGGCCGATTGTCAAAACGTTCTAAAAATGCATTGACAACCTGTTCTAAGGATTGTCCTGCAGCAAATTGAAAGACCATGAAAACTTTTTCTTCGATTGTAAAAATTTCCATTTTATTATTTTTATTGACTCTAATAATACCTACGCAGAAGATAAAATTATTGCAAAAATTTCGATAGCAAATGAAGAAAACATAATTCTTTTCGGTTTTATATTCCATAAATTCAAAAAAAAAATGCAAATATATTGTCAACAATCATATGTATATTTTTTGGTCTTCAAAGGAATCCACATAGTTTTCACCTAAAAACTGCATTATTTCATTGTTTATTATAGCGTATTTTTGTGAGCGCCATGCAAATCGGCAACATCGCAGAGCTCGGCCTGACTTCGGAGGTACGACTGCAGTTCGGCAACTGATCCCCACCATGTTTATTTCGTTGTTTGTATACTATAAATGTAGATGCGCGGAAACAGACACTCCTTCATATCACTAGTGTTTATGGTTATACTGTATATTAGTAATATTTTTTATATAGTTACAGACAAATCTAGAATAGAATCATCTTGCTTGACAATTGGAAAGAACACTCACAATCAGACTCAGAATTTCACTTCACTCAAATTTGCCTATATTTCTATACGCAAATTAATGTAAACTATTGTAATTTAGAAAATATTTGGTAAATGGTATTGCAAAAATCATTTCAATTAAATTTTATTAATCTAAGAAATAACGTCGAGCTGTTTTTGAACTTGTCCTACTTCTGGATTCAACTGTACCATTGCCTTGTTTACTGACCTGACGCATTTTTCAGTTTTTGTAGCTAGTTTTATTAGCAATTTCTTGTATTCTTGGGAACTATATAGAAAAGAACGTTTATTATGCAACTTAGAATACACGCAAATAATAGGTAGGACGTCGTCTGCCAATACATCTGAAACTGTATGGAATTGTATTCAGGAATGTCAATTATGTCAAATTTAAAAAAATTTTAATACATAATTTTATAAAAGTAAAATGTATTACATATCTTGAAAAATACTTTGAATATATTTTAATGTTTCAGAATTATCTAATCACGTATTTCAATTAATAGTATGAAAAGACGGCTGTCAATAGCTATGCTCTAAGCCACTCCAAACGACCACGTGACCTAAATCTAATCTGGCCTTGCCATGATCATGCAATAATCATAACGATTTAAATGGTTTCCGAATAATGAAATTCCTCTCGAGCCTTTCACTATTTCTCAGGCAACCACTTGAGTCGAGTAAACCTGTTTAAATGCGAATCTAATACGAGATAAAATGGGTTGCAGTTCTTCAAAAGCTAAATTAGACATAACACGTAAGTTTCCCATTGTTTGCTTGTGTTTATATCTGTCAAATAATCGGCCTTTTGGCAGTCTAACCTCAAAGCCTTACGTTCAGGTATGATTTTTTTTTCAATTTAAGTTTTACTATGTCAAGGATCTATATCAAGGATAATACTAATGAAGAATCTTTACCATACAAGTCATTAGATTGTTGCCTTAATTTGTATTAAAGGATAACCTTCGAGTACGCAATTATTGAGGAATCTCATCCCGGAATTTACAGAAGCATTATTAACTATTTCAAGAAATGACATGTAAACCATCTATTAATTACTATAATTAGAAGAAAAAATCGGAAGCTTTAGATGATAGGCAATTAGATAAATGTAGGGCTTCTTAATTTTTGAAATTCTAATTATGCCACAGCTATAAGTAGAAGTGTAGGTTTTTTAGTTAATTCCATTAAGAAATCACTGTTTTTGTGTTAAGTTAACCAATCCTCTTCAGGGTCATTGCTTTTAGCAACTTGCATATGTAGTGACTCATTTAAAAAACCCAAATTACAAACAAAAATATTATTTCCAGCCTCCGGAACGGTTTCCGCCAAAGACCAAGAAGAAGATGACTATGTGGAAGATGTTGTATGTCAACTTCACGACATCAACGAGAATGAAATGAAAACTTTTGAATTGGATGAACAAAAGGTCCTTCTAGTAAAACAAAATGGGGAAATCAAAGCTTTGGGCACGAAATGCACTCATTATGGGGCACCGTTGGTTAATGGAGCCCTTGGAGATGGGAGGGTCAGATGTCAGTGGCATGGGGCTTGTTTTAATTTGACCACCGGTGATATTGAAGATTTTCCAGGTGAGAAATTTTATCAATTAGAGTTTTAGTGGAAAACGGTTTTTCAATAGTGATAAGAATGTTGTAGGATTGGATTCCTTGCCATGCTACAAGGTAACCATTGAAAATGATAATGTTAAAGTACGAGCTAGGAAATCTGAATTACGATCTAATAAGCGTATCAAACCCATGGTCAAAAAATTGGCTTCAAGCAATGAGAGATTTGTTATTATAGGCGGTGGTCCTTCAGGAGCCGTTGCAGTGGAAACTTTAAGACAAGAAGGTAACATTTTAATTTAAACAATTTTAGTTTTAATAAAATTATTCCTTAGGGTTCACTGGCGAAATTTTTATTATTTGCAAAGAAAAATACTTGCCTTATGACCGAGTGAAAGTCAGTAAGCAAATGGACTTTGAAATTGATAAAGCCGAATTCCGGACTGACAAATTCTACAAGGATAATGACATCCAAATATTAAAAGGCGTGGCTGTAACGGGCGTGGATACAGCTAATAGCAGTGTAGCATTATCAGATGGGCAAAATTTAAAATATGACAAACTTTATGTAGCTACTGGGGTTAATCCCAGGAAACCGAATGTTCCAGGGAAACATTTAAAGAATGTCTGCACCCTAAAGGATTACGATGATTCAGCATATGCATATCCGCTCTTAAATAAAGACATCGAAATTGTTGTGTTGGGATCCAGCTTTATTGCAATGGAAGCCGCTAATTTTTGCGTGGATAAAGTTAAAAGCGTTACTGTGATTGGTAGAGGAGCAGTACCATTTAGGTCCAGCTGGGGCGAGAGAATTGGAGCTGCTATTTTAAAACTATTTGAAAATAAAGGCGTTAAATATATTCCGAACAATGGTAAAAGTTGCAATGAGGTCAAGTGTACGAACCTTCTAAATGAGCATTTTTAGGTATTAAAAAAATTAATGACAATGGACAAGGCGCCGTGTCCAGTGTCGAATTAAACGACGGCCAGATACTACCATGCGAAATATTATTTTGTGGCATTGGCAGTGATTTTTCTACAGATTTTCTGCAAAACTCAGAAGTTGAATTGCAACCCGATGGATCAGTTGAAACCAACGAATTTTTGCAAACGAATGTTCCCGATATTTATGCAGGAGGAGACATCGCTTATGCTCCAGTATGGTCGCACAACAATCAAAAGGTTGCCATTGGTCACTATCCTTTAGCCCATTACCATGGACGTATAGCTGCCTTAAATATGTTAAACAAAAATGTCCCACTCAAAGCGGTTCCTTACTTTTGGACGATGCTATTTGGCAAAGGCTTCAGGTATGCAGGACATGGAAATTACGATGATATTATTTATGCAGGTGACGTGGAAAATTTGAAGTTTATGGCCTTTTTCTTAAAAGACGACGAAGTTGTGTCAGCCACTTCTTGCGGTAATTGCTTTCAAATGTTAAGGAAGTTTTATGAATATTATATTTATAGGAATGGACCCCTATGTATCATTGTTTGCTGAGTGGTTGGCTCAAGGAAGAAAATTGTACAGAAATGATATTAAGGATGATCCACTCGCTTGGACCAAACAACATTAAATGTGATGAACATATTTATTTTTCAAAGAAGAAATTTATATTTTATTAGTTGTTGTACGCCTTTCAATAAGTATTTTAAAATAATAACTTGTTAGCAGTTGGATCCCCATTGAATGAAATTGTTCCTATTTTTTGTCCTTCAAATATTAATTTAAAACTCTTTTACCCCAAATGTGAATCTCTAAGATGTTAATTTCGAACAGCTGTACAAGTTATGGCTCATGTTCTCCGTTTATTCATCACATGAGAGATTGTTTGAAATCTGAGCCAGAATAAATGTACTCCAAAAAATAATTCATTTCAAACAGCAACTTGAAGGAATAAGAAGTATTATACAGACAGAACTGATAACAAGTGGTTGTACTCGATTATTTTAAATTATACAGTGTATTCAAGCTTCAAAAAAATATCTCGCTGTAAAGTTGTAGTCACTACTATTCTTATTACTATTAAATAATACGTGCAATCTGCATATTTCTACGTAATAAGCACATGTTCTATACAGAGTATTTCTTTTCGATGAGGTATTAAGCCATAAAGTTGAAAATATTTTCCAAAGGTAGATCAAGTCGATAAAGATTTATGCCAATTTTTTTAACAATTTTATGGCCCATGGTTCTTCAGATACAAAAATACACCGACTCTTTCCGAGAAAGAAAAACAGAATTGATAAAAATTTCATTGGATCTATTAGCAAATTCCATAGACCGAAATGCATTTCAAATCATAAATCATCCAATATGCTTCATTGTGAAGTATAGCTTGACAGGATGGTTTCACAAGATTTTCGACGAGTGTTCCAGAAAGAGATATTCAGGCTTGAGGTGCACTTGACGAACAAGCTGCCTCAAGTTAACATTTTCTTTTCTCGGAGTTGTTTGCACTTCATAATTGAAGACCTTAGAGCAACAACGGTACAAGCCACAATCTTGTTAAAAATGAGTTATATGCATTTTTCACATCAGTAGGCACGTATCTAGGTGTGAATTGAAAATCATTAGAATTGTAACACATATAACGCCATAAACTCTGCAAAACCTTTTTGCTTTTATAACAAAGTTAGCCATTTTAAAAACTTTAAAGTCGATTTACTTAAAAAGTCAGTTTTGTGGCATGTTCCGTTGCTGCTCTAAGGTCTTCAATTGTCGACACGTTTTCAATAGGATCAGGCGGCTCTAAATGAAAAAAAAAGAAAATAAGGATGTAATACTTTGTATGTCTTCACGAACAATTTAAATGCAGAAAAAATTAAATTGATTTACTAAAAGCGTTTATTGAAATTTGTTGAAAAATAGTTTGGGTTAGAAAATATGTCATGGTTGCTTCAAGAAGACAACGACCTACAAAACCGAATTCGTGTGTGTACAGATTAGTCTGGTGCTAATCTTATTGAAAACATGTGGGCAATCATGAAGCCATACTTAGAGAAAATTTTTAATTTATGGAAAGCCTGGAAATCTCTTCTTGAGACACTCGCCGAAAATCTCGTGAAAAACATTCTGTCAAGTCATACTTGACAATAAAGCAGATTGAACGATTTATTAGGAAAATGCATTTCAGTCTATTAAATTTGCTAATAGATCCAATAAAATTTTTACCAATTCTGTGTTTTTTTTTCTTGAAAAGAGCCGGTGCGTTTTTATGGAATCAGTATAGGGAATTATCTAATGATAGGCTTCACTGAGACACCCTGCATATCAACAAAATAAAATTATACATTTATTTCAAATTCAGATCTTCTTATCTACAGTCTGTTTGATAAGAGCGTGTACGGCAAAACTTCAAAAATATTTAAGAGATATATTTCCAAAAAAATATACATAAACTATACATCATAATGCATAGTGCATTGCTTTTAATAAGTTGTCCAATCGCCTCCATTCGAAATAATTGCCTGGCATCGTCGAGGCATACTTTCTACTAAGTTAATGGCATAATCTGTTGAAAAAGACCTCCATATCAGGCGAATATTTCGAATTAATTGTTTGGCGGTCCAAATCTTCTTGCCGCGAAGCTTCCACTTCATGAGGACCCAAACATTTTCTATTGGATTTGCATCAGGCGACTGCGACGGCCAATCGAGTACTTGAATGTCATTTTGTTCCTTCCATACATTACAGAGACGGCTCTGATTGGGATCATTATCCTCTTGTAGTAGCCACTTCTCGTTGTTTTTTGTATACCATCTTTGGACAGATGGTAATAAAGCCCTTTGATAAATTTTGATCATTTTGGCAGCGTTTAAATTATCCGTAACCAGGTACAAATTACCAAATCCGTGTTTTGAGAAACACCCCCAAACATGCACTTTTACATTGTATTTTACGGTTCGCTGGATGAGTTTATTGGCCTTAGTACACCAGGTATGACTGATAGAAGAGCGTGCCCAAAAAGAAGCTTCATCCGAAAAAATTACCTTGTCCCAATCGCGGTCCAAATTTTCTTTTGCCCAAGTGAGTCGATTTTTAACATGTTTTTCGGATAGTAAAGGTTTTTTTAATGTGCTTCGATATTTGATGTTATTAGCTTGTAAACGCCTTCTTATCAAGTCACAAGACACATGTAGACCCTTTCTGCGCAAAATAATCTGGCCACCACGCAATGATTAAGTAGGATTCTTCATGAATAGCTCTAATATCATTTTGTCCTCCCTTTTTGTAGTTTTTTGTACAGAACCACGATCTGGCAAGTCATCGACGTTTTTTACGTCGGCATATCGTCGCACGCATTTCCCAACAAATGTTTTTGATTTATGCATATACTTAGCCGCGGCTTCGAAGGACATTTTTGATCCATTCGGATGTGAACATAAAAATACAGTCTCATAACGCGATATATAAATGACACTCATGGCGAAAGAAATTAATTTAGGACTACGGTCGAACGACAAATGCCGTTTTAAGTACAAAGCATGGTGGAGGAGGGGTTTCGCTATTACTTAACACACTATCTGCGGGACGGGTATTAATACCCGATACAAAGACTGGTGTCTATCAGCGGGACGGGTATTAATACCCGATACACAGTTTGCGAATGTGGTACTTATACCCGTCTCACCGATCGGTTGGTCGGGCATTCATATACGGGGTATTTTATGTATAGTAATGCACTTATATGATAAATCCCAAATTTCATCAAAATACGACTATTAGTATTGAAAATATTACAGATTTTCCATAAGGTTCATTATTGCATATTTCAGTACTATACTCCCGCTAGACGTCTAGGGTAGGCGCGCGCAGTTGCCCGCAGATAGTGTGTTAAGAGATATATCTACGTCGTAACAGTTTCCGGGGAAAAAAAAGGCCGTACACGCTCTTATCAAACAGACTGTAAAAGAGTATTTTTTCATAATTAATTTTATAGCACAACTTAAATGCTTAGTATTATATAGCATTTTGCTCAGTAAAAATACTTAATTCTCGGTAAACGGATCTTCTTATGTCAAATAGTAAGCATTCAGCACTTTTACTGAGCAGTCAGTATTCTTTACTGAGCAAAATGTCATATAATACCGACTAGTTTATTGTTATTCATTAATCTTTATTGCAAACAGAATAACAATGTCTACACTTTCTTTTTTTTTGTATTGTTTCTCCTTATACATTTCCTTGTAGCAGCGAATTGCTCCGTCCATAACGGTCTTTAACCGTCTACAGAGTAAGCGATTTTTTTTTATTTCAAGCACAACTATGGTGAAACGTTGTACTAGTAATAGCGGGAGTGTGCGACGTGTTGCTGCACCAGTAAAATGCAATAGATCTCTTATTTCTAACGATTTTTACTAAAACATTTTTATGTAAAAATTTATTCTTTATTAAAAATGTTACGGAAATATAAAATAGTAAAATTAGTCAATATTCACTACTTAAAAAAACAATTGACAGTGTAACCCGTGCCCAATATCTCGACGGAAGATTAACACCGCAATTTAGCAATAACTATATACAACCAATAGTTGGTTGTTTATAAGCCCTAACAAGACAAGAATAGCCATCATCTGTAACGGGATACGAGAAGAAGTGACACTAAACAAAACAGAGATAATCACAATATCATCAAGCTGTATCATAAGCACGAAGTAAACAACAATATCGCCGCGACGAATGGAAATCATACCAGTAATAGCTAGATACATACAGGGTGATTCAAAACTCAGTGACTTAATTTTAAGAGCAGATTCCTGACAGTTTTCTGAACAAAAAATGTATGTAGTATGTCCGGTGGTGGCAAATTTGACATTGTCAAAATTAAGCTTCGACTCAGTTATCCAACCAATCGACGAGGTTATGAAGCTATCAGACAAGTTGGAAGAATTAAAAGAATATAAAAGAGAAATTCATAAATCTAAAAAAGAACATTGGAAAATATTATTAAATGAATTAGAAGAAAATTTATGGGGAAATGTTTATAAAATTATAAATGGGAAAATTAAAAGAAGAATAATTTTGGATGATGAAGTTCAAATTAATATAGCATCTGGAATAATAATTATAATAATTTATAATTATAATTTAATTATAAATTATAATTATAATAATAATTTAATATAATTTGGAAAAGGAAAAATTTGGAAAATGAAATATAATCATAATGATAAATTTGAAGAAATAACAGAAAATGAAACTATAATAGCAGCTAAAGGATTAAGTTGTGGAAAAGCTCCAGGAATAGATAATTATATACCTGAGATAATTAAGATAATTGGTTTAAATGAGACTTGTCATATTACAAAAATATTAAATGATTTATTTAAAAAAGGGTACTTTCCTAATGAATGGAAAATTTCAAAATTAATTTTATTAGAAAAACCAAAGAAAAATATAAATGATAAAGTTTCATATAGACCAATTTGTTTATTAAATACTATAAGTAAACTTTTTGAAATTATTATTAAAGATAGATTAGTTAATGAAATAGAAAAAAATGGAAATTTTTCAAAAAAACAATATGGTTTTCGTAAGGGAAAATCTACTATTGATGCGATCTTAAATATTAAAAATAAAATTAATGATATTAATAAAATTTCATATACACACCGTAAATTATGTATTTTCATAACTTTTGATGTTAAAAATGCTTTTAATTGTGCTGACTGGTCAATTGTAATTGATAGATTAGAAAATAAATGGAAAATTAATAATTATTTATTAAATATTATTAAAAGTTATTCATCAGATAGATATATTCTTATAGAAAATAATAAAATTCAAGTAAATTGTGGTGTACCACTAGGTTCAGTATTAGGACCATTATTATGGAATGTAGTATATGATGATGTATTAAATATTGAATTACCTGAAGGTTGTGAATTACAAGCTTTTGCTGATGATTTATCTTTGTTAATTTTAGCAAAATCATCTGAGGAGATGAAAATTAAAATGAATATTTGTATATTAAGAATTGTCAATTGGATGAAAAGTGCTAAGTTAGAATTAGCAATAGAAAAAACTGAAGCAGTACTATTAGCTGGTCGTAGAAAAATAAAAAATTTTAATTTTAATATAAATAATAAAGAAATTGTAATACAAAATTCTTTAAAATACTTAGGTATAAAATTAGGTAGAAATATGAATTATAATCATCATTTTAATTACTTAGAAAATAAGATATCAAAAATAAACAAAGTATTATGTACAATTATGCCAAATTGGTCAATTTTAAGATCAACAAGAAGAAAAGTAATGGGTAATATTGTAAATTCAATTATTTTATATGCTGTTCCTATTTGGATTAATGTATTAAAATTCAAAAAATATTGTAATATTATTTTAAGATTACAAAGACAAACTGTTGTAAGAGTGTGTTCGGCGTATAGAACTGTATCTACAGAAGCGGTACAAGTTATTGGATCTGTAATACCTATTGATCTTTTGGCATTTGAAAGAAATAACCTATATTTTAATGGAAAAGAGAATAAGAAAATTGAAAGAATAAATACAATAAATAAATGGGAAGAAAGATGGAATGGAATTAGTGATAAAGGAAAATGGACAAAAAAACTAATTAAATTCATATCTAAATGGTACAATAGAAAATTTGGAGAAGTACATTATCATCTGACTCAATTTCTAAGTGGACATGGTGTGTTCTGTTATTATCAAAATAAAATAGGTAAAAGAGAGAATAATATTTGTGTATATTGTAATATGTCTATAGATACTGCAGAACATGCAATTTTTAATTGCAATAGATTTTATAGAGAAAAAATAAATTTAGAAATGAATATAGAAAATGAAATAAAAGTAGATAATATAATTGATTTAATGTTACTGAATAAAGAAAATTGGAATACAATTAGTGAATATATTATAAATATAATGAAGAAAAGAGGTGAAGATGAATTATCAGGAGTACTGTGAAGAATTATGAAAAACCTCCACTATCAATGAAGTATTATTTTATACCTTTTTAGGTGAAATGCCTTGTAGTTAGACAGTTATACTACAAGAAGAGTGGAGTTTTTTAGTGCGGTATTTTCTATGGAATTCTTAGTCCCACACTCTTAGATCGGCGACTAGCGATCCATGAACGATCTAAGGTAAGTGCATAAAGCATTTTTCTCCACTGATAAAAAAAAAAAAAAGTTGGAAGAATTAAGGCGAAATCAAGAAGCTTTGCAAGAAGAAATCGAGGAAACGCATTGGCACAAAGTCACACATCATTCGGAAGTACAGTAACTACTGTAGGTATATTGACAGCTATCGGAGCGACGAAAGGGATAGGTTGGTTAAGAGCTCGAAAGTCAACAAGTCCACCAACCTCTAGGAAGCCAGGTCGCCCGGAACTGGAGGAATACGAACTTAGACTGCTCAGGGAGAGTACACAGGAAGAGCAACACATCCCGATCTACAGCCTACCTCAGCAAAGAAACCCAGGACCTTAAGCAGAGCCGGAAGCAGTTCAACGGAGTTAGTTAGTTACAAGTTCAAGTGTCCACCAAATCCATCACCTGTCCGAGGCCGCAATATGTTCAACCCAGAATTGAACAGGAACCAGACAAAAAATAAAAGATTATATAAACAATTGTCGTAACGCAAATTGCTTGTATATTGTTTACAGTTGTATAACAGGAGAAACAATTAAAATATACAACGAAGAGTCAGCAATTATTAATGAGAGCGGTCAGCAGGTCTAAACAGGTGTACCAGTATTTATATCGAATTTTATTAATTATAATGTTTTTAAGTCACTGGTTAAATAGTTATAATCGTTGATTAATTTTAGAATAAAAGATCAGTATTGAAGTAACCATCACCAACTTTAACTACTCTTTTCCTCCCCCCAAAGTAAACGTGTACAAATAAAGGTCACAATTTTATTCAGAACTAGTAAAACTAAATTTACTATCATTAGAATCGTTAGGATTTTCCGTACTTTCCGTTGCCATAGATAAAGTATCAAATTCGGGCAAGCTTCTGACATTCAGGAACTTAATTTTGCAGTCTTGTTCAAGTAAAATACCTTTTGAATTCGCACCTAGGTATTTAAACTTGGCCAGTCCCAGTCGATAAGGCTGAGGCGCGCTTGTGGTACATAATTCTTCAGTAACTTTAAGGATTTCTATAGCCGAAAATTGAACACTATAAATAAAGTGTTTCAAAAAATGAACTGCCAAAGGTACATGATCGTTTTTAATCTCTTTTGATCTGGAGGTGCGACCATATTCATCCACAAATATTGAAAATTCATTAAAACATAAGAGATACTCTTTAGGGTTAGTAGAAATTTGAAGGATCGCCAATGGAAAACTGCCAATTTTGTAGCATTTTAATGCCTGTTTCAGTTGCACATCTGAAGCGTCCAAAAATTCCTCAGCTTGAAAAGTATTCAGATCAATTTCGAAAAACTTATCTGCACCAACGATAAGGCTGTTTTCAGTGAACAGAAGACAACTAGTCGGTTGAGCAGTATCTAGGATTCTAACAGCTAAAAATTCGTTGGTTTCAATAAAATATTCTAGAATTATTAATTGTTTTGGGGTAGCAACTGCGGCCTTCTTTTGATTTGAATGTTTCGAGATCTAAAAAAAGGTAATGTTATGATGAAAAACCTGTAACATGTTCTTACCTGTAATATGTGAAATTCGCTCAAATTATTAACATCTAGATGTTGATACTTCAACGTGGGCTTGGTAAAGGAGGCGCACTGAGCTAAATTGATCACGTGGTTCAAGTCGCAAGATATCAAAGTAGATTTAGACCCTTGAATCAACAACATCGACTGTGCCACTTCAAAGATAGCAATCTACAATTAATTCTCTTGAATGGAAACTCAGTTTCAAAACCAAAATTAGTTTATGATACCTGTTTAACCTTACTTAGACCGTCAATGTATTTCAAATTATCTTCGTAGTACGAATAAAAACCTGTATCAGTTCCTAAAACCATTATATTCTCGGTTAACTCTACGATACAGTTGACAACTAAATTATCAGGCAGCTTCATCACGGGCACCAGCTTAGTGTCTAATTTGTCTGTGGCAAAATGCTTTTTCAGAGCCTCAAACCAGCAGTCTTTATCTTTAGCGCTCAGTGCCATCAAAATAAAAGTATTTGAAGACTGGCAAGTGTTTTCTGAGGATAATTCCAATTTCATAACAAAGGGTAAGTCATTTTGAACTACTGGAACATCGATTTCCGATTGTAGAGGCTCTAAAACCACCTAGAGAATACAGTTATTGTGAAATTCCGTTAAATTTGGGTTTGAAGTTACTTGCTTTGCCGTAAAAACCTTCACACTTCAAAGGGAATTTTTGCACAGGACTTTCTGAACCTTCAATTGAAGGTTGCAACGTGTAAATATCTAGAGATGTCTCTGTTACTCTGGCGTATCGTTTTTCCCATTTGCCATTGCTAAAAGAAATGTAAGATTTCATTAGTGAGCTTACTTTGATATTATTATTTAGATAAGTTTATTTATATTTTATAGTGATAACAGATTGATCGGATTCACAATGACGAGTTACTATTACTATAGAAGAACATTCTTCCATTTTGGTTACAATAGTTCTAATGCACTTTGCACTTATGGTTCAGGTTTACTGGTCGATTTAATATGAACGATTTGAGTCGCCGCTTCGAAAATTGAATCCATATTGAATATTCACAAATTAATATATTTCACGGCATTAAACAAAACCAACACCAATAATAGCACCAAATGTACTTTGTTCGTGTTGTGAAGGTGTAACGTGACAATATCTTTAAGCAGTTTTGTTACACATCGGCAGCTCAGCGGTACCATAAGTACGTAGTAGAATTTCTGTGTGTAAAAGAAATATCAAGCTCGCATTCTCTGAAAAAGACATGATCCATTTGCAGCTTGACATAATGTTGCTTATCTATATTCTTTGAAAATGAAACTGTAGAACGAGTGACAACCCTACTAAAATGACAAAATTATGATGGCAAAAAAAAAAGATATTACGATATCTATTGCACTGTCGCCACACCGTTGTACTTAATGTATGAGAAACCGACTTTATGCAAAAGTGCAATTGGTAATTCGAACGGTTATTATTGATATGTCGTGATGCATAAAAATTCAATTTTTTTCTATCTACTATTTAAATGTAAGTGCATTGGCACCATATAAACTTACCAAGGTGTTTTAATCCACCCTTCAAATATTGCTTCTGGCATTGCCTCCTTTTTAACCTCTTTAATGTTTTCATTAAAATGCGTAGCAAACTCTTTAGGAAATCCACAAAGGTTAGGTAGACCAGAGACACAGTGAACGTGAACTACGACTTTGCAGTCTTTGCAGACGCGATGATTTCTGCCTAACATAATCTGGTTGTTGCACTGCACGCATTTTTGAGCGGTTGTGCTCAATTTAGTTTCGAGCCTGTTAAATGTTTATAAGATCTTTTTTTTCTTTTAACTTATTAAAGAAAATTTACCTGTGTGGAATATTGTGACGCTGACTATATGAGTTTTTGCATGGGACTTTGGCTTGTTGGGTCAGAATTCCAGACTCACTTTTTTCCATTATTTTCATTTTCTCCATTATGTCATTATTTATATCGACTAGAGTTGTAGCTTTAAGTTTAAATACTTCTTCTTTTAATTTTCGATTTATTTCTCGTTCTTTTATCAGCTCAGATTCCATATCCTTGTAATTTAAAGCCAGAGAAATTGGAGGTTGATTTTCTTTTTTCGAACTACCAAATATTACTTGTGTTATAGATTTTTTCTTATTGTTTTGTTCTTCGATCTACAAACGATTATGAATCGATCGATTTAAGATTTTATTAATGTCATTATCACCTTGGATTGTAAGTAATCAATGAGTTTTAGGTGTTGTTTATCTCGGGCCTCAGCTTTCACCTCACGTTCTTTGTAATAGTTCATTTTTTCATTGTAAACTTCCTCAATGTCGTTAATTCGTTGGGTTAATACTGCAAATTAAAAATATTTGAAATCTGGGACATCTAGTCAAGATTGAATAGTACTTTTAACGTTTTTATTAAAATCCTCCACTTGATGAGTGAGTTTGTATTTTGCTTCCTTTAAATGAGCAATTTTTGTAATATAATCAGACGTCTCTTCTTTTAATAAATTATTTTCTGAAGAAAGTTTCTCGATCTGTCTCTCGTAAGACTTTATAAGCACTTCTGCATTACTGAGCTTTTCTTCTGAAGCCTAACAATGTACATATTATTAAATCCATAAGAATTTTATTAATATGAATACACACAGTTAATTCCTCAGAGAATCGCGAAGAGAACTGCTTGTATTCCATGTACTGACTCTTGTAGTCAGCACATTCTCTCTCCAAACATTTAATATCTTCTTGCAAACGTTTAATTTTTGCTTCCGACATGGCTCTCAACGACTTTTCCTCGTTGATATGCCTAAAAGTAGCTTTTGTTAATTAGGCAAATTAAGTTCTATACATATATACACCTTCTCGCTTCTTGTGTTTCTCGTCTCGCCTCACACAAATCCGCTATTAGTTTTTCCGTATTGGCAGTTAATTCTGATTGCTTCGATTTGCTCATTTCTACTAATTTTTCATATTCGATCACTTGGCCTTCCAGTAAAGTGCAAGCTTCTCGCAGTGCATCCAAATTCTAATTAAAGAGCCTTTAGAGAAATAAATTATTATTGATTCATACTATATCATACCAGCTTCATGTTTGATTTTTCAACACTCAGTTTGTCAATTGTGTCTTGGAAACCTTCCTTTTCCTTTTGCAGCTGTTCAATCAGGGTCATTAACTTGGATTTTTCGATCTCTTCTTTTTTAAATATGGACTCTTTGTTGGATAAATGCAATTTCAAATCTTTTAATTGCTTTTCGAGAACTTTAATTGTGTCTTCTTTACTCGATAAAAATCCTTTTAACTCTTTTATAATAGTCTTTTCATCATCAGTCTTGCTTTTTTCGTTTAGCAGTTGATCCTATTTTAAAAATTATTCCGTGTTGTCAAAGCTCTATCGTAAAAATTACCTTTAAATTTTTGATAGTTTCATTGGCTTTTACGAGTTCTATAGAAATTGACTCATTTATGCCCGACAATTCCAAAAGAGCCAATTCATTAGACTGTTTATTTTCAGAAATGGTCTTTTCTAAGTCAGCAACTTTGGTTTCCAAAAGTTTAATTTCGGCCTAAAATAAAAAAAAAAGTTACCTATATCATTAAATGACTTGACGTACTTTGGCGTCCTTAAGTTCGCGCTCCAATATTCTCTTGTCAATTTGACAATTTGACAGGTCCTTTTGTATTTTGTAATATTGTAACTGTTTTTCGCGTAATTCTTGGGTCTTTGTTTCTACAGATTCTTCTTCAATTAACCTTCGAACAAAAAAAATTTAACGTCAACATGTCTTTTGGGCAATGTATTACTTACCTGTTTTTCAAAGCTTTACAGTGTTCCTTTTTCTGCTCAAGCTCCTTTTCCAGTGTACTAATTTTAAGATGCATTTCTCCATTTTTTTCCTTGAATTCTGCATTCTCTTGTTTAATTTGATTGAAACTATGACACTCGTTTTGTAGGAGTACAATCTTGTTTTGCAATTCCTTAATACTCTTTTGACCATCATCTATTTGACATTTCAGTTCCATTATTTCTCGTTCATAAGCGTCTAGTTTTTCCAAATCCTAAAAAAAATTATGCGTCTAAAACATATGTATGCAAAATAACTGTTTATACGTTTTCCAAATCGTTGAGCTTTTCGCTGAGCTGCTTAATGACAGTCTCGTTTTCCAGAAATTTGATTTCAAGCTGATCGTGTTCCCACCTGCTCTTTTCACATCTATCCTTTGCCATTACCAGTTCAGATTCAGTCTTTTCCAGGGCATTTTGTAGTTGATCGACTGTGTTACGCAATTTCAAATTGTTAGACGTCTCGTCATTGAGTTTGCTAAAAAAAATGAATAGTAAAAAAATGTGAAGTTTTTTTAAAGCAAGACTTGCCTTTGAAGTTCAGATATCTTATTTTGTTTATTAGAAGTGACCTTTTCCAAGAGATTTTCTAAACCAACCATGCTTCTTCTGTTGAAGTTTTTTTCGGTCTCTAATGATTTTTTATTTGTCTCTTCTATCTTCATTGCATGTTGCAGCTGCTCTTCCAATATGCGATTCGTATTGATGAGCTGTTCCATTTTCGATGTCAATTGTTTGATTTCTAGATTTAAACCTTCCACTTTGCTTTTTTCTGCTTGTTCCCATTTCAGCTTCGCTCCTTTTATCAAATCCAAAGCTCTTTTTTCTAGATTAACACGTTCTTTTCTTTCAACATCTAAAATGCGTTTAACAGCCTGAAAAAGAGAAAAAATTAATCATAAATGGAATAAAATGTAAAAAAGGCAAAATTTTAAATTACTGTTGACTCGGCAATGCTTTCAGCCAATTGCTTTTCTAATTTGTCCCTCAATCCTTCAAGTCCCTGTATTTTTATGGTAGTTTCATCGAGTTTTTTTTCTAAATGGTCTTTTTCCTGATTAAAGTCACCGCTTTTTGATAGAGCCATTTTTAAGTCGGCTACTTCGGCTCTAAGATTTTCGACTAAATCGTTTTTCTGATTAGAATGGCGCTTCAAACTAGTGTCAAACGTTCCTGATGGGTCGGGTGTAAATGTGAAGCCTGTAAAAATATTTTCAGTTGACCAAAAAAAGTGTTATCACTTAGATATAAACAAATTACAGAGACGGATTTAGGTACTTTTAACTATGAAAAACGGATGTAAGAGTAAAAACTTCATATTTGCCAAAGGTTTTGACTTGTAAAAGTTCGGTATCCATTAAAAAAAGTAAACAGTATAGGTTCTTTTCGGAGCTATTGTAGCAAATGTCACTAACAATAAATGAGAAACTAAAGGTAACTGAGAAAAAAGCAGATGCAGAGAATTTTACTGATATGTAGTTGTAACTTGTCACAAAAGTTCTAAAAACATTGATAACATGAAAAACAATGAATGCAATACATCACGACTTACTTAAGCACTTACGATCGTGTTCAATAAAAAGGCGTATATGGAGAGAAGTTTGACAATCATATTTGAATCACAAATGATTGTCAAACTTCTCTCCATGTACGCCTTTTTATTGAACACGACTGTATTTTAGATATTCCGAAAACTTAAAAAAAAAATAGACAATAGGAAGAAAGAAT
>JABRWK010000341.1:15136-28951 GCA_013372445.1 Hypothenemus hampei | reverse complement strand
AAGATCTTATAAGCTCATAAATCAACTTGCAATTTTGACAAGGATGTACCCTAATATTAATAATGTTGTTAGTGCTTCAGATAAAAATATTGTGAATGCTATTAAAAAGATATTTTGTTCAGAAAATCACACATGTCTGGTTTTGCAACTAAAACTTGAAAACGTCTGGTTTTGCAACTGAGACTTGACAAAGTCTGGTTATGTATCTAAATTATAGCAACAAAATTTGAGGATGCAACAAAGGAAAGTTTTAAATAAATAATTATATATTTTTTTTTAATTCATTACTTAGGAATAAATGTATAAAAAACAACAACTAAACTCTTAAATCGGCATCTTCATCATTGGATGAAATAATCACAACATCGTCATCTTCATCCGAATGATATTCGACGGAAGCAACTCTTTCTTTTTTAAAAGCGTTTCTGAAGAAGTAAAGGCGTTCGTCAGTTTCCCAATCCTTCCCATAGTTTTTAGTTAACAATGTTGAAATGCTTTTTATTTTGTCGGGTTTAAGAATTCTTCCCACATTTATTGGTTGTAACTGTATTTGAGAAATCTTCTTGCCCCTCTTGCAGATGCCGTTATTGATAGCAACATCATTCTTATAATATAGCTCACCTCTGACAAGAACAAAAATATTGCTATTTTGGGATTATTTTCTCTTAATAAGTTATAAAATACACTACTACGCAGTTTATGTAAACGCTGTTCCACCATTAATTTCATTTTTTCTTGAGAGTCGGTGATTTTTTTTAGATTTTCTGAAAACAGCAGACATTGTGAACATACATCGACTTTTAGAGATCCAAACCCAATGTTGTCGAACAAAAATATTTCTGAAAAAACACTGTTTAACTTTAAGGTGTTCTTGCACCTGAGAATTGTACATTTTCCACAGTTTGGCTATATTCAGTTCACAGGGCAAGTATCGTCTAATAATTGTTTTATTTCTTGCATAATGAGTTTCACAGCAATTTAACGATTCGATAAAAAATTTTACAGCCTGCCGTTTATGAATTGTTTTCTGTGAAACTCTATCACTCCCTCTTCGTTCTATTGGCAAAACTCCCGATTTATGATATTCCTTCAGTATTCTTTCAACTCGGTTTTTCCCAATACCCAATATCTCCACAAATGTTTTTTTGCACACAGGAATTGCTCCTCTTGTAGTTTTAATGGTGTAATTCACACTTATCGTCTTCGGTTTATTTTTAACGTTTTCTTTAATTTTGATACCCTGCCTTTTCGGTTTTTTTATCACACAATGCTTCAATAGAAACGAATCTTGATAGAATTTTGATTTTTTTAAGTAAAAATTATTACTGAATTTTTTTAACTCACTCATAGTCAATGAGAAACATAGCAATGAGTTTGTTTTATGTTTGCATGTAGGAAATTTAGGCAAGCACCTCCGAGAATACCTAAAAAAGGAATTTAATATGGTAACTTGGTAAAGGAAATGTACCTTTCTGTCTTGGCCTTTTCTCTTTTCCATTCTTGCCTATTTGCCACTCTTTTTCTACCTTTGGGAAGGACTTGGTTCAATGATAATATTATAAGTATCCATGTTAATATTAATTTATTTTTTAATAAACAATAATAATATTAATCAAGTTGCGAATTTTTAGTCACATGATCTCGCGATAACAATTTGAAAAAAGTTTTTGATTGTTGACGTTTATTATTAGATAAATGTCAAAATTGACAAAAATCCGCAATCTGATTTGTCGGAACGCAAATGTCTGCTTTTGCACGTTACATGTGTGAACAAATGTCTGCTTTTGCATCTAATGCTAAATTTAAAACGTTAATAACAGGTTTTAAACGTTATTTATGGTCTTGATTATCAAAGAATCATATTCCTGGCAACTTTTGCGTAAAGAATCAATAGCTAACTAATTTTTTTTAAAAATGTCGAATGTCTGGTTTTGCATCTATACGCTTCATTTATATGTATTCCTTATAATAGGTTATTCATTAAAGGAACCTTAAAAAGTATACTTGATTTTTTAACACCAGAGGAACTTCAATATGCCATTGAATCTAGATTTAAAATTGATCAAATTAATCGCCTTAACAGGAAAATATATGATCCCAATACTAAATTTGCCTCTTTTAAACCTACTTCCACTATTTTGATACGCTTCGAAGGAACTGTCCTTCCTAAATATGTTTATATTTATGGTTTACGTAAAGAGGTGTTCTCGTTTATTTCTCCAGTAATTCAATACTATAATTGCCTAAGATTTGGTCACACTAGAAAATTATGCAAATTAAAACGTAGCTGTTTAAGTTGTGAAGAGCAAGCGTCTCATACCTCTACTCCGACAGATGAAGAACATCCTGTTTCTTATACTTGTTCGATTAAATGTTTTTTTTGTGATTCAAAAGAACACAAATCTACTTCTAAATTATGTCCAGAAGTCATTCGACAATTTAGTACAATACAATACAATTCCATGATGCAAATGAAATATGCAAAAAAAAGGTTAACTCCCATTCAAATATTAATACGTCCCATGCTAGCTTCCCCTCTTTTCCTACTTCACGTAAAATTAAAACTTCTGATAAGACTAATAAATCCTCTCAAATAAGTATCTCTCTATCCAATAATGATAAACGTTCGTCGATGTTTCAACAAAGTTTAGGTAAACGTTCATATGCACAAGCTGCAGGTAATAGCTCCCCAAGAAAGAAGACCATTAGCTCTTCTTCAAATTTCGATAGAAAATCTCACGATGAGTGCCTGATTACTCCCAATGGGAAATCAAATATTTTATTTATTGATGAAGTCTCACAAAATTCCTCTGACAATACAATTACAAATTTTGACTTCATGCGTCCGTTCACAAATGCTAACGAAGTCTTGCCGAATGCAGAAAAACCAGCCCAGATCATAACGCTACCACCGCCGAAATTGCGCTTCGAAAAGTATCGAGGTTCTGTGCATAGATCGTGCCAGTAGTACGCTAAACCGTCGGGCCCGTCTAAATTAAATTTTTTTTTCATCAGACCATACGATCTGAAAAAGATTAAAAGTAATATCAGAACATTAAAGAGGCTTTTAGAAAAATGCAATTTTACCGCATCCCACTCCGTGGTCCATGTTTGATGTCGGTCGGCGAATTCGGCACGATCGTCTTTGTGCTTCTTAGATAATTGAGGCACGGAATTCATCTTCTTGTATTTCATGTTTAGTGACTCTTTCAAAGCTCTATAGACAGTCATATCGTGAGCTCAGTATTATCTTGGTCTATATCACATTTTTCACTTTTTCGAGTTAATTATGTAAAAATATAAAGAAAAAACCGCTTTTTCAGGAACAGAAATCAGAATAACACATTTTCAAATAATACATTTTTTTTTCGAATTTTTTGGTCTAAATCCCTGAAATCGCTCTAAGTACTCAGTTTTACTTTGTTCTATATCTAATTTATGCCCATTACTATGATTTTTATATTTCTAATTGTCTTTGCTAAGTATTTGTTGTTTACCTAGTTACTTATTTGTTTGTATTACTAATATAATATAAATTGTTGATATGTCCTAAGTTTTTATTGTTAATAGAAGGCAATTAAAGCCTGAACTTTTGAGTAATCACGGAAAATATGAACACCAGCACTGAATTGGGAAACACAACAGTTGACTCTACCGAACAAACAGGTATGTCTATAGAACGACCTGATAAAAAAAAATCTAAAAAGAGACATCGAGATTCGTGCCGTTGGAAATGTAATATTAGGAAAGCCAAGAGGCAAAAAGGTGAAGAATACACCGACGTCAATGGGAATGTAAAACCGCGTAGAGCACCACAAGAAAAAACTTGTTATTCCATAAACTGTCCTTATAAATGTACCAAAATTATCAATAACGAAGAAAGGCAATATATTCACAACTCATTTTGGAAATTGAGTGATTCCGCGAAAATTCATTTTTACTCTAAATACATAAAAAAACTTCTGCCATCGAGGAAGCGCACCGAAAAAAAAGAGTAGAAAGAATTATACTTTTCAGTACTATTTTGAAATCTCTGGAGTGAAAATTCGAGTCTGTCAAGAATATTTTCTGCATACTTTAGACATTAGTAAGGCTCGAGTTTATTATTTGTTCAAGAAAAATAAAGAAAATGCTGTTCCTGATCCCGTGTTGCATGGAAAACACAAGAAAAAATCACGAAGTGAAGAGAAAAAATAACAAATTCGAGATCATATAAATTCATTTCCAGCAATCGAGTCGCACTACTGTAGGGCCACGACAACAAAGAAATATCTGGACAGCAATTTGAATATAACAAGAATGTACAATTTGTACAAATCATCAACGCCCGAACCCTTGAAGAAGCATGTATACTTTGAGATATTCAATAATGAATTTAATATTTCATTCAGAAAACCTAAAAACGATCTTTGCGATAAATGTGAACTTTTTAACGCCCTAAAATCACCGACTGAAGACGAGAAAAAAAATCATGAGGGTCATATGCATCAAAAAATTATTTGCAAATAAGAAAGAGACACAGACCGAACAAGTTTTGTGAACAATGAAGAAATTGGCGTTATAACATTCGACTTGCAGAATACTTTTTCGCTACCAAAAGCTAATGTATCCCAATTTTACTACAAAACCAAACTCTGTTGCTATAATTTAACCGCCCATCTGGATAAGACGAACGTCATCTACAATGCTATTTGGGATGAATGCATTGCTGGACGAGCAGCGATTCATATTTCAAGTGGTATTTTTCGTATATTGAAAGATGTGATGTTAGATAATCCCGCACTTAAAAAGCTCATTTTGTGGTCGGACAGCTGCGTGCTACAAAATAAAAATTCAATAATGTCGTTTGCGCTTCAAAAGTTCCTTTCCTCTGAAAATAGCAAGAATCTGAAATGTATTGAGCAAAAGTTTTGCGAGCCAGGTCATGGAAATGTGCAAGAAATTGATAACGCACAGAGTTGCATAGAATCTCATCTCAAGCATCAAGATATTTGGAGTCCCATATCTTTAATTAACCAGCTGCATTCCATACCATCATATTGGAAATTGAAATTCAAAATCATTGAAATGCAACCTGAAAATTATTTTGACTTCCAATCTTGTTCAAAAAACCTCTCCTACAATTTGATCCCATATACTCGTATCAAGCACATTATTTATAGAAAGAATGATAATAATATTGAATATCGCGAAAGATTCGATGGCGACTGGCACACAGTTAAAATTATGCTACTGTCTCCAAGATTGTTGACTAGAAAATATAAAAACAAGACTGAAGAAAAAGCCAAATATTACGATTTTTCCGCTGAAGACCTTGTGGTTGCAAACTCAAATGGTAACAATTTATCAGAACTGAAGAAAAAACATTTGCAGGAAATGCTCATTTACATACCAAATGAATCAGAAAAGCATTTTTACAATGTTCTTCTATGTAATGAAAAAACACGACCGACCAAGAATAAAGAATTAAAAAAACGGGAACCAAAAAGTGTGCCAGCAAATAAAAATAGTATAGTTGGAAGAAAAAGTGCCAAAGTTGTTCATATTTTGATTCTGTTATCGTTCATTTTGTTAATTTGTTTTATCTAACTACACATATAAAATTTCGTTCCGTTCGTTGTTATTCTATATCCATAAATTTTACAATTTTGTTTGAAATTTTGAAACTTTTATTCTATATCCATAATGAATATTCTTATTATTTGACAGATTACTTCTTGATAAACATAATCTCAATGAAAAAATACGTTCTTCAGAGACTGAACATACAATTAAATGCAAAAATGGCGGAAAATTATCAAGAATATAACAAATAGGATGAATATGCACATAAACACGATTTCCCTAAAATATTGTTTTGAGATATAGACCAAAGTAATACTGAGCTCACGATATGACTCTTGTCTGGCACCATCTCCTTCTGGATTCGTCGAGTTCCCTTTGTAAAATTGACTGCTGCTGCGATAATTGCACGTTTGGTCCGTGAAGAAAGAGCTGGCGGCCTTCCCGAAGACTTCTTCTTACCGTATTCGTCGCCTTTGTTCACAAAGTTGTGAACCACATGAGCTGAACGACCGATTCTTCGTGCCACTTCGCGATTTGATAGACCTTCTTGTTTAAAGGCAAGGATTTTACCCTTCTCTTCTTCGAACAGAGTTTTGTTTCTATCCATGATCACACAAATAAAGCGATTGATACGATGGAAAATTTGGAATTTTGTATACCATTGATAACAATAATAAAAGACAAAAAATAGCTAGTGGTTCTATCTTTTTGATACGCTTTAAGAAGCGGTAAAATCACTAAAAATGTGAAAACAATTTTTCTAATGAATGGATGTAGATGAAATTTTACAGGTTATTGAGATAGTCAATAAGGTGTTAATCGTGTTAATTTCAGACTGATCGGCTCAACCATTTCAATTTTATACGAAAAAACGTGTATGGTTCTATCATTTTGTTACAGACTGTATGAGTCCTGAGACGCTTACGGCTCTCAAATAGGTTATTCATCCTATACTTAATAACTCTAAATATGTCCCCTCAGAGTAATGTAAATAACAATATGATAATCATTTTACCATTATACAATGGAATATTCGTAGTGTATTGGCCAATAGGCATGACATTCTTATCCTTATTAACGAATTTAAACCTGATGTTATCCTCCTAAATGTGACATGGCTTAAAAATGATTCTGTTTTTAATATATCCGGATATTTTGTTATTCGCCAAGATCGTCTCGATGGATATGGCGGCATAGCTACATTGATCAAAAAATCGTATTCATATAAAGTAATATTCAATATTAATATCTCTCCGTTAAATAAAACTCAGTTCATGATTGTACAAGTAAATAATATTTTTATTGTAAATGCCTATAATAGTCCCAATACTAAATTAGACTTTGGCCCAATTATCGATTTTCAATTTATTTTTGATAATAATTTTATTTGCATGGGTGATTTTAACGCGTTACATCCTGATTTTGGGGCTAGCTCTATCAACTACAACGGCAGAATATTATCATGGTTTCTGAATTCATATAATTTTTCTTCTTTACTGGAGGGACTTTCAGCTTCTTTTACCTTTAGAAGGGGAGGTCCAAATCCATTAGATTTGGCCTTTTGTTCAGTAGATCTTTTTCATGTCATTGATTGCGAAATATTATCTGATTGTGGAGGAAGCGATCACTTCCGAATCATCGCTCGTTTTTCGTCCGGAGTGGACCTCAATAATTTTAATAGGTTAACTTCTGTCAAAGAGAGATTTCCAGATACTGATTGGAATAGATTCCAGATCGGAATGATTCTTAGTTATGATAGCTATGCTCTAAATCTTGATTATAACATGTTTGATGATTGTATTGAAAAGTCATTTAAAGATGCGTCTTCTGCGGTCTTGGTGGGCCCCAGGAAGATGATGAAAGTGCATTGGTGGGATGAGGAGTGTGAGGTTGCTTTAAAGATTAGAAAGTTCAAGATTAATTTATTTAGACTTCATCCTAATCTCTCCAATTACTTATTAGCAAAAAAGACCATTGCTCAATCTAGAAAACTTTTTAAGACTAAGAAACGTGACGGTTTTAAATCCTTTTGTGCTTCTATTAATAGAAATTCAGATTTGTCAATAATATGGAAAAAGGTGAGAAATTTTGCAGGTGAGATGATCCAAAGACATTCAGATGGAATGACTGATTTATGCGTTCTGAATTTGTAGATAAGCATTCTGGGTTGTTAGCTCAACCCGAGTTTCATATGCAGCTTGATACTCTCTCTTTTCTAGATATTACAATCACGGAGCTTCAATTCGTCATTTTGTCTAAATCATCAAGATCTAGTCCTGGACTAGATAATATTACTTATTCTATGCTGAAGAATCTTCCTGTTTGTTCACAACGTTTTTTGACTAACTTCTTCAATGATTCCATAAAAAATTTAAACATTCCTGACTCATGGAAATTATATAATCTTAAAGCAATATTAAAGCCCAATAAAGACCCCCATGTCATTGATTCGTTTTGTCCCATAGTTTTGTCATCATGTAATAAAAATTCTTGAGTCTATACTCAAGAATCGTATTGAACATATTGTTGAATCCAATAGAGCTTTCCCAGATAATATGATGGGTTTTAGAAAAGGTTATGGTATAAAGGTTATCATGCTATTGGACTACTTGTAACTGATATTAGATGTGCCTTTTCCAATTCCTCAGCTATATGTATTGGCTGTTATTCTTGATATAAGTGCGGCATGTGATAATGTTGATTAGTTTATAAATATAACAGGTTAATACATTTAAATATACCAATAGCTTACTGTAATTTCATATTAAAGATTATGGAGACCAGATACCATATATACTATATACAGGGTNATTTCGGGAAATATTAGAATGTAATTAAGATAATAATAATATAATAAATGCAAGATCACACACAGATATATCAAATAAGAGATCAAGTAATTCCATGAAGTTGATGTATAAAGTGTACTGATAATGTACATTAATTCTGTAAAATAACTGCACAAAAAAGCGTGATATCTAGGTAGGTGAGCTGTACATTTTTACTGTGCATTAACTGTACTAACGATAGAAGCATGTACCGTAATTGTACACAAAATGTAAAAGATTTCTACTAGGGTGACATCCAGAAAAAAATATTCACAATGAAACTATAAGGAGAATATTAAACAAATTTAAGAGTTTTACAGATCCAACAAATAGATTTACCAACAGACACCAACTACGCGTTGCCAATAATCATACAGAGATTAAAATAATTCTCTCAGCTATTAAACATATAGTATATGGCCGATATTTTTAATTAACTAGAAAATTAGAAAGAAGAAATGTTTCGAAATTGAATAGTAATATGATGTAAAGTGACAAAAATGTTGCTGTCAAGACAACTGTTTACAATTAGCATAAATTGTCTAGAAAGTTTGGAAAATTTGATAAACGTATTTTTTAGGATAGATGGATATGATTTTGCATATTCAAAAGACATTATTTATGCTGAACAACTTTTTGTAGTTGCAATTTGCGATATTATTAAAAATAAAAATGCTTTACTCTAGTACGAAATTAATATGTTTTGGGCATACCTCGTATGTAACTAATCCATTGTAAAATTTGTTTCCTTCCTGTTCGGTTTTAGAACATGCAGAACTTTTTATGAGGAATAACTTATTAAATAAAAGTTTTCCATATGCCATTAAGTATACACTGTATACTCTAAATTTCATTTGAGTCGGTGGCCCCAAGCTCCCGTTGTCCCCTTAACTCAAGACAAGAACTGATTTTACTAGCTTTAGCGAAAAACCACATACCTCAATTGATTATAACTTTGACTTATGTGGTTTTTCGCTGAAGTCAGTGATTTGTGAACATAATTTTATAGAAAGTAAACCAATGAAAAAGTTTTACCACTGACGGAGGTTCTCCTATTAGATTATGAAAAGAAATTTTGGATAGGTTCATTTTTATTTTAGGGGAACATTTTTCACCCAATTCTGCAAAACGATGTTCTATCATGTTTTAGTTTTCAAAAAAGATTTCCTTATCCCTCCGTTACCCTCGTTAACTTGTATAACACACGTGGCGTCTGTTAGACCCCATATATTGTTCTGCAATGAAAATCAAATGCAAATACTAGGATTTTTTATTAAATTTAAACAAAGAAATGTCGTTCGATGCAAGTGAAATCTTATAATAATAATAATTTATTTGATAATTTTTAAATAACATGTCAATATTAAAATATGTATTTACATATTATTTGCAAGATTGACAAATAAATTGGGCATGTTCTAGACAAATGGGATTTAAACAATCTTTGCATTTCTTATATTTCTTATTCTTAAATATATACATTTAATAAAACAAACTATTATTTTAACTTGAATTATACTACAAGGTTTCCATTACCTCGCAACTATAAATAAATATTATTCGCAAATGCCTGAACGTGAAATTTATTAGACACCAAATGAGTAAGACAACTTTTAACAACCGTTTAATTTAAAATAAACTCAAAACAAACAATATTAGAGAGTTAAGTAGGAAGGTACATGGTGGGCGAAGGGTTAGACTTTTCGTCAAGTGTAGCACTACGAAGTTTTTTATAAGGTGGTGTCTGTCAGACACTACGCGGGTAATGGAGGGTTAATAACCCATTTGCATCATTAGCGTGTATATATGCTTCAATGATAATGATCAAGAAAATTGAACGTATACATACAGGGTGTCAATTTGACAACTTCCCACCCCTATTATCTCAAAACGGGTTAGGTTTTTGAAAAATCGCCGGGACCCGTCAATTTTGTTATTGAGGGGGACATCTTTTGATCGTAAATTCATAAATGTAGGATCATCCCCTTAAATGAGGTGGCAACCCTTTAAAGAACCTTTAATGGCACGGGGGTCATGTGGCATATCATTTTAAAGAGCTTTCAAAACAGAATTTAGGGGTGTAATTAGATTTTAAATTTATGGATTCGTTTCTGAGAAAATGAATTGCAAATAGAAAATAATTTCAAAATTAAAAACTTTTTCGCAAAAACTATTAAGATTTCTATACATGTTGTAAGGAATTTTTCTCTTGGAAATGACGTTCTTAATCGTTAGTTACAAGTACGAAAGTTACTTCTCCAACACCTTGTATGTATGTACAGAATGTCAACAAACGTTTACATAAATTAAACCAACGATTAAGGACGTCTTTTCCAAAAGAAAAGTTCCTTATAACATGTATCGAAAACCGAATAGTTTTTGACGTAAAAAAAGTTTTTAATTTTGAAATTATTGTCTATTTGCAGTTCATTTTCTCAGAAACTAATCGATAAATTTAAAATCTAATTACACTCCCTAAATTCTGTTTTGAAAGCTCTTTAAAATGATATGCCACATGATCCCCCGTCCCATTAAAAATTCTTTAGAGGGTTGCTACCTCGTTTAGGGGTATGATTCTACATCTATGAATTTACGATCAAAAGATGCCCCCCTCGATAACAAAATTGACGGGTCCCGGCGATTTTTTAAAAACCTAACCCGTTTTGAGATAATAGGGGTGGGAAGTTTTCAAATTGAGACCCTGTATATGTATACGCAAATGATGCAAGTGAATTAAATCATTTTCCATTTCTATGTACAAGTTTGATATTTATTTTCAAATTTTTTGAAGATATTTGCTCCCATAATTCTAATGTTGTTTCTTATAAAATGAGTAAGACGTTAAAAAACATTGTGAATTGTCATTTAAATTATTTTATATTCTGAAATTTAGGTAAAAAAGCCACCCTAGAATTGAATATTGACGAATTCAACTTGTTTTAAAATCTAGCAAGAAGAGATCTTAAAGTATCTCTCACCGATTTAGATGATTTTTGTATATGCATATTGTAAGGGAACTTTCCCTGAGTATGTGAGTGAAAACTTTTTTTATAATGGTCATTGGTTCACAAGAAGATCGCATTTTAAGTTTTATTAACACACTTTAGTTATTTCTGAATTAAATTATATTATCAATTGCATAACAAAATTAAACCATTTTAAATAAATTTTTTGAATTCAGAAATTTATTCTACTATAAATATAAAAAAAATACTCGGGACCGAACCTTAGCCAGCAGTGTAGTAAGCGTTCCTCCGAATGTTCATATAAATGTTGTGCGTTTTAAGCGCGTTAATAGAACTTAAAGTGCGATTTTCTTGCGAACCGGAAAAAAAATATTTTTTCACCCACATATTCAGGGAAAGATTCCCTATAAAATATACAAAAACATTAAAATCGGTGAGGGACATTTGGACGTTTTTTTCTTATAAGAAAAGAGCAACGAATGGTGGTGCTAGCTTTTTCTTGGATAACATTCAATTTTATTAATAAATTATATTTTTGTTTCAGAAATTTACATTCCTTCGTTTCATGTAATAAAAAGTTTTGATATATTTTTACATATTAAAAGTAAATTATAAATATCAAAGTTAGTCCTAAATATGGAATATTAGAAAAGGACTGCATATATTAATTAGTAAAGTATGGATACCCATTTAATACTGTTAACCCTAGAATACTAATAATTGGAAGATTTAGAACACCCTGTTATATTTAATCATTTTTACGTTATCGGAAATACTAGTGGTAGCTATTTCAATCGCTTCCTAATTAGTGTTTTAATGAACGTAGATAAATTTGGACAATTGTAATTTTATTCCGAAGTGCCTAAATTGTGATCTTATTGTTAGTAGTCAAGTTTACAGTGTTTTAGTATTAAAACAAACACAAGTTTAACAAATTGAGATGTATTTTCATTTTTCTGTAAATAAGTGTAATAATGTAACAGATTAAATAACGCCCTCTGTCAGGAGTTGCCCATCTCTACTGGTTGAGGCACATTATTATTATTATTCTCATTAGACAAAAAAGAAGAAGACATGTTGATGACAGTTAAAAGTTCCTTTTTTTAAAAACATTATCTTTATCACCGTTGCTTTTTGATTTACTACTTTTAGTTTTACGAGTTGCCCTTTGTTTACTCTGGTTTTACCCATTGAATAAAAAGTGTAAGCCGATCTAGTGTTTTCCTGAATCTACCTACGAAGATCCCCAAAGAATCAAGTTAACCCCAAAACCTATTGTTAAAGTAATTTTATATGGATTTGTTATGTATGTGTTACGAATACTGGTATTTATTGAAACTAAATTAGGGGTGAACACCTCAGAATAAATATGCAGTATTCCAGACATCTTTTACAAAATTTCATGAATTGTGAATGAGTTTTTTATTTTTTTATTTTTATGTTTTTTACAGTTACAATTTATACAGAAATTGTATTAAACCAATTTTAAGGTCACAACATTTTTTTAAATGAGTAAACTTCTGGATACGGCAAAGGCTAACCATTTCTAATTTACGCCGAAATATTGGGCAAGATATAGATAAATGAAATCCTAAATTCATGAGCTATATCTGAAACTGCTGCCAAAGTGAACAAAAAAAAACCGTAGTTTGTTCTTTTTGTCCTAGCTGATTGAGAACAATGACGAAAAATTCTTGTGTTCTGTACAAACCAGCAGTCTGCAGAGATCATAATACAAACTGATGTCCAAATTGCTCAGAAAAATTATATTTTTGTGCTAGAATTTTAAATAATGTTCTAATGTAATGTTTATATTTTAATACATTTTAGGTTCGCAAAATACGTCATTTATTTGAACTATTTTTTTAAGTATATTTAAATTATAATTAATATATTAATTATTGGTTAAAAATATAAGAAAATATTATGTCATAATATTTTTTTTATTATGGTATTCTACGGGTTAAATATGTAGATGTCTTTTAGTGTGTTAGACATAAATTTTTGGAGATACACGTATCGATGTATGTACTATCGACCACAAAAGTGGCTACCCACTTTGAAAATAAAATCGCTTGCAATGAGTTTTTACTTTTATCAAACCGCCCCTTCATCAGTCGCCGCTTTGCCAAAAGCCGCGAATTTTTTCGTCTTTGTCGGTTTTTTCTAGTCGCGTGGCCAGAATAAGCCGACAAAGAAAATACCGAGACTTAAAAAAGTCAAATTCTATTGATCTATTTACCGACCCTTAGAAGTTGAAATCGCGAATTATATTTTATGTTGACGAAGATATCTTTTTTAAAATCTTTAATTGCAAGAAACGACAAATAGTGAAATAAATGGATTAAATTCAAAAGGTGAAATAATATAAATCGAACAGCAACTGCTTTGACACGATTATATTAATTAAAATTAAAACATTACAATTTATTTTATATTAATAGAAAATGCATAGT
>JABRWK010000341.1:0-14753 GCA_013372445.1 Hypothenemus hampei | reverse complement strand
CTGGTATGCGGCAAATCGATGTTGCCAACGCTATAGGTACTTCGCAAAGTGTAATTTCACGTTTATTCGCGCGTTATCGTGAAACGGGGGCCATATCCGAACGCCACCCTGGACGTCACCGTATTACTACCCGAAATCAAGATCGTTTTTTACAAATGACTGCAAGAAGAATCCCTACCGTAACTGCACCCGAACTGCAAAGACAACTTCAGCAAGCACATGGAATAGCACTTTCTTCGAGAACCGTTATAAACCGATTACATGAAGCCAATTTAAGGTCTCGACGACCATTAAGAGTTCAGCCCTTACGCAGAGGTAATCGCGGAGCTCGTCTAATTTGGGCCCAAGAACATGTCTTGTGGAATAATTTTCAATGGGCTTCAGTTTTGTTCACAGACGAATCCCGTTTTGGAATTCATCCGGACTCAAGACGGGTAAGGATATGGAGACAACCTGGTAACGAAAACAGGTTACAACACGTCCAGGAAGTGCACAGTTTTAGAGGAGGTACCATAATGGTGTGGGGAGGAATCAGTTTTGGTGGTAGAACCGATCTCGTTTTGATAGAAAATTTTTTAAACGCTGTTTCATATAGAAATCAGATACTACAACCTATCGTCCTCCCATATGCCGCAGCTGTTGGTGAAAATTTTATACTAATGCACGACAATGCACGTTGTCATGTTGCTGCTACGGTTTCGGAATTTTTAAATGAAAGCGGTATAGACGTTTTACCTTGGCCTGCTCAGTCACCTGATCTTAACCCTATAGAACAGGCTTGGGACATGCTTCAAAGAGGTGTTTTGCGAGGTGGAAACAATTTTCAAAACAGAGAACAATTGTTTGCCGTCCTTCAAGAGTCATGGCGTCTTATTCCTCAACAGGATCTCAATAATCTCATTTTAAGTATGCAAAGAAGATGTAGAGCAGTTGTCAACAGTCGAGGTGGTCATACCAACTATTGAATAAGTTGTCACGTAAAATAAACAGCGTCAGATTTTTTTTTCAATTAAGGAATTTCTTTAATTTTTTTGAAACAGTCAATTTCTTTCATGTACGAAAAAATGTTGGTACTATTTTATTTCGAAAACAATGTATTATGTCTGTGGATTATTTTTCTCTGAAAATAAACAAAGTTTACTCTTCAAAATACTCAATTTCTCCCATATTACAGCATATCCCTAGACTTTTTCCATGTGTGTATTTTGTTGTCGAGTAATTTCTGAATTTGCGATTGGATTTCTTGATTCATATTGGGAGGGTGTCTGAAAGACTTTACGTAAACTGGTCTATCGTCAGTGGTTCTAATGGTATGTTTAGTCTGGCTTGTAAACGTCAAGTCGCAGTTTTCGTTGTACATAATTTCCTTAAATTCATGACATAAGGGAATAATTTTTGATTTTTCCAAATAGGTCAGATGATCGAGTCGTAATTGTAGTTCGGGGCTAACTTTCATTGTTTTATCTGAGGAGGGGTTAATGATTTCGAATTGCTCCTGACGAATTACCTTAACTCTTTGATGAAAATTAACATGAACATTTGGTACTGGATTGGGAATTTTACAAAGCCCTTGTTTTATTTCGACCAAAGAATCGGGGATTGAGTGATTCTTGATTTGGAAGGAAGGCAAAATGGCTGTGCCTTCCTGAAAGTTCACTGGTATTGTCAAATGATTACTATTAAAATTTTCGATTGGGTCGGTTAAGGGTTTATTGTAAGCGAGCGAAAACGGTATACTAATATTTTTAAGCGTTAAGGTTCTGTTTTTATAATTTAAAAGGGCATTGAGATTATCCATATCTTTACTACCTATGAGGGCGTCAAAAGTGTCGTGCCAATCTATAACTCGGAATTTGAATTGATAATTAATGCCTAGTTCTTCCAGCAAGGACAACTTTAAATTTTTATCCTCTCTGTATGTCCGTCGGCAGGCTGTAACCTCGAAAGGTTGAATAAAAATATTTTCCGAGAATACTTCGGCAATTTTTGGGGAGACGATTGAATCGGTAGCTCCTGAGTCTATCAGAATAGTAAAGTATTGATCATATAAAGTGAAGTATGGTAATTCCATTCCTTTAGCGACGTTGCTCAAGTCAACTCTGGGTAAGAGGCTGGGTTTGGGAAATTTCCGAAATTTTCCTCATCGGTTTCCAGATTTTGAGGAAAGTTACATTCTTGATTATAATTGTAAGGTTCTTTTGAATCGTCCATATACTAGGGAGAATAGTCATTGGGGTGATTCTGTTTGATCAGGTTCAATGGCAATGTTTGATCAGGTTCAATGGTCCACTGGGGATGAACTTCGACATTAGTGAATTCCTGAGAGATAAAATTTCGGGGCCCTGTAGGAATAAAATGATTTTGGTATCTTAATGAAGGTTGTTTTTGTTGCTGTAGTCGAGAGGGTCCTGCAGTTGAGGTTGACATGGGTGTAGGGGAATCTTGTCTTTTGCTTGGCAATAGTGGCTTAGATTGACCAAAAACTTGGGCATTTGTAGGGTAGTGTCGATTTATTGGTTTCGACTGAATAGGTATAGGCTGACTGGGGAAAGATTGGTATCGATTTTGGAGTGGTAAAGCTACTGGATGAGCTTGACTTCTAAATGTATTTGGTGGTGTTCTAATTTGATTGGATTTGAAATTGTTTGATCTTTCCGTCGGATTCCTTGTAGAAGGAAATTACTATTGGTAAAATTTACTTGTGATTCAATCATGTCATAATTCACTACGCACTGGATAGTATCGTCAAGGGTAGTAGGACGCTGTATCATTAGCATAGTTTTAAGAGTTTGAGGAGACTTGGCTGTCAGAATTAAAACAGAAGTGTTTTCGACTTGGATCAATAGTGTAGCCTTCGAAGTCGGGTCTACTACTTCACATTGAATTTTTGCTATGATTCTCTGAACAAAAGTTTTTAATCGGTCTACAAACGGCATTATACCCTCGTTTCTTTCTATTTTCAAATATTGCAATTGCTGCATGAGTACAAAATAAATAATTGGATCTCCGAATTTTTATCGTAGTCCTAATTTAATTTCAGGCCAGCTAGCTAAATCGGGTCGGGACAGATAAAAATTCCTAGCGTCCTCAACTAATTTTGATTTTATAGCCGCCGTCACAAGTCTTCTTTGTTCGTCAGAATTATTGAAATATAATGAATAAAATTCGTCAATGGACAGAATAAAACTTTCTAAATGCTCTTGTTTGCCAGAAAAGGTTGGCAACAAGGAAGTATGAAACCTAATATTATCCATGTTACTTAATTGTTCGTTTCCTAAATATAAATTATCAAATGAACTTATAATTTGTTCCCGATTAGGAGTTAATGTTTTGTTTAAATTATCTGATTCGTTTTCAGAGTTTTCCGAATCTGAATTTTCAGAGTCTATATTTCTAATAATTATTCCTAAAGCCGTTCTATTTTTTAGTGATACGTTTTTAAATTTTGTCGGCGCCTTAGACATTAAATGGTCATTCAGCAATTACTTACAGTATAGTCAAAGATAGGTCCATAAGTTCTACACTGCAGAGGTACACTACCAAAGGAATCCATATAGAGGCGTGGCTAAAGTCCCAGTGGAAGTATCTTAGGCGTCGTCTTCGTCAGTAGAGACTGTCCTGGATGTCCTCAAGTGCACGATGTGGCTTGAGCGTAACTTCCCAACGAGTTCACACAGTCCAGGAGTCGTAAAGATTCTTCTTAGATAGTGTATAAAGACTTAAAAATCACTTTCACACAACGGAGCCCGATAAAGTGCGAAATTACACTATCCTGTTCGCAGCGCCAATTATATTTTATGTTGACGAAGATATCTTTTTTAAAATCTTTTATTGCAAGAAACGACAAATAGTGAAATAAATGGATTAAATTCAAAAGGTGAAATAATATAAATCGAACAGCAACTGCTTTGATACGATTATATTAATTAAAATTAAAACATTACAATTTATTTTATATTAATAGAAAATGCATAGTCGGCAACAATATATGCTGTCGATAAACCTTAACAGGTACATTTAGTGTGGGGATATTTCTCGCGACACAGGTGTTTGTACTAGTCGGTAACGCCGGCATTTAAAACCAGTAACAAAAAAGTCGGCATTTTGAGGTACATCAAGGGAGTGTCGGCACTTATTAGAATATCTATAAACGACGGTTCGGAATATGCGTTAAGCGAATTTGGCCCTTAGCATGGGTAGCCACTTTTGTGGCCGATAGTACATCTCGCTCACCCAGATTAAGCAAGCCTTAAAGTAAAAAATTATATTTTCTAGGTAATAGTACCAACCAAATCAATTTATTAATGTCTTGAGAGATATCCAAAAGATAACTAAAAGGGTTAATTCCTATTACATATTGTTATACGTATGTGTGTCAATGAGTTCTTTAACAATTTTGACTTGATATCTGAAAAATAATGTTTCTATCATTTAATACAATCTTAGTAAGGGTGTGTAATATACATATACATATGTGGTGTTTACAAAGATGAATATACAAAAAGGAGTTAACCAGTATTATAATTAGTCTTTGTTTTGTATAAAATTTGATTCTACTATATAATTTTATTTTAATCACTGTTAATTTATGTTATGATTTTTATCATTTTATGTTTATTTATTAATTTGTAAGACTGAGTCTAAATAATATATTTTTGTTGCGATATGCAAGTTTTCTTCATACTCTTTACAAAAAAAATGTAAAAATTTTGCAAAAGTACAATAGTTTTTTTAACAATTCCATTATTCCAAAAATATACAGTGTGGCCTATTTTGAATCAGAACGCCCTTGTAACTTTTTTAGCTATAATGCGATTTTAATAATTTTGCTTTAGATTTTAGTGCATTAAAAACTCTACCTTGTATCAGATTCTTGGCATGTTCGCTTAAAAATTAAGGCCTACTTTTTCGTGGCTAAAATTCAAGAAAAGACATTAAGGACTTTTTTATTTTTAATTTGACTTCGAGGTAGTATTTGGGCTAATGGATGTAATCCAAATTTCATTAAAAAATCTTTATTAATAAAAAAGTTACAAAATAATGAAAATTGAAATTTTAAGCATTAAAACGGGATAATCCTTGGTCAGGAAGATCGAGAGTGAGCAGTAAATGAAGAAACTGATAAAAACAAATCATAAATAATAAGTAAAAAAGTTACAGGGATGTTCCGTTTCAAAGTGCGACACATTGTATGCCTTCTCATACCAATGTTGGGCATATTCAATTACATTATAATATAACCTTTTGATTATATTTCTTTTCCATTCGTTGCAATTTCCTAATCTCTTCCTTGTCTTTTTTTTCAAAAGTGGCGTATTCTCAGTTTCAGTGTAATCTTGGTTATTTACACTATCATCTCCATCTTGGTTCATTGTATCACTTTTAATATTATTTGTTTCCATACTTTTGAAACTGTGAAACTGACAAAACTGTCAAAATAAATTGAGATAATACTATTTTATTTAATAGGCGTTCAAAAATATAAATTAAATGCATTAATCACAAAAGTGTAATAACTACAAATAATGCACTTTTTTCGGAAAATCAAGTTTATGACTGTTTTTTTCCGGAAAAAGTAAGTTAAAAAAAAATGTTCTGAGAGAAAGAGATGTCTGCATCGCCCATCAACGAATTCTTAAAGCTGCAATGATATGGTTTTGTCCTATAAATGATTACCATATTTACTTCACATATATGTATGTAAAAAAACGATTTTTCAATTTTTTTTACTTAATACAGTTTTGTTCGGGATGTGTGATATGAACATATAACTTAATTAATCAACAATCAATAAATACTATTATTTTTTTATTATTATAATGCTGTTTTTGAGAAATTTTTATTTTTTAAAGTTGAAAACACCGCCTAGTATTCAGACATGCCCTAAAATCAATACTTAAAAATGACTGAGTAAGATAATCATGCCACCCGTTTTGCCGTTATTACCATTGGTGCAGTAACTACTTAGTAATCGTAATTCGATTGCCAAAAACAAGTAGAACTCGTTAATTATTGTTCGATTACAATTTTCCCTACTCTGTCTCACATAGTTGCTAAGAAGGTTGCATAATTCCACGCTTTGTGCTGTGTTGCCACAACTTTTTATTTAACGAATTTCGTGACATTTCGTTCTTTGTTAAATCATTTAAACGAAGCCGAATACTTTATTAGCTGGTTAATGAAACCAAAAGCTCGAATTTGCGATAAAACCGAGTAAATTTCGATTTTTTATTTTGTTAAAAAGTTTCTAAAGGTGACAGCGTGGCTATTTCCTTTGACGTTGGAAATGACCTTCACCCCAATGACATGTCAAAATCTGCAGTGGGTTTAACTGCTTGTGAGATTGTCTGTCTAGGGCGATTGCTTTCATTCATTAGACTCTTTAGGTAGTCTTTAAAGGAACAGTTGAGTGATAATTAAAATTCCTAATCAACATCCATAGATTTCCTTTATGTTTCGGTCCATAGTTTTCCTGAATAACCAAAAGAATTTGAAGTACTTTTTAGCAACAAGATACTACAGTTCTAAGGTCTGTTGGTAAGTTTATTTTTAAAAAAGAGCATTTTATATTTAATTTAGCTTCAGTTACGTAAAATATTTAGCATTGAATATATTTAGTTTTAATGTTTGTTTCTTCTTATCAGTGGATTTTGAGAGTGTTTTCATATATTTTTTTATCCAAATATAAATCAGTTAAATCTATGTATATAACTGCAATATAATTTCTTAAATTTTTTATGGCTGCTATTAATATCTCAAATTATCAAATAATTTCTCTAAAATTATAATAATGTATGTGGCAATGCGCAGTTTAGGTCGCCATTACTCAAATTACAAGAATAAAAATATACATTATTGCAGGTACAAAAAATGGCAAAACTCATCTTCAAATCCGGGCTCACTAAATCGGATCCCCAGAACGTTCCCATATTGATAGTAGGTCAAGTAAAGCATCTCACCAGAGTACCTTTCAATGATATCAGACCAAAACTAGATCCACGAGTCAGTGAGGAAACGTATCAATTGGCTGTCTCTAGTTTACATCCGTCTCCAACTGATTCCAGATCGTTATGGTTAAATCTTGCTACCATAGCTGCTTTACCAGTAAAATGTAGTCGACACAATACTCCATCAAGAGCTCACTCTATAACGAAGATTATTCAAAGTTCTGTATATGGGGATGCAGACGAGTGCATTGTGGTAAGTTCTTGGACATCTTACAACATTTAAAAAAAAAATACCTTCAAAGATCATTTGTGAGCCACAAGATGTTTATGCCAGTGCCTGTGCTGTTGCAAGAGCGTTTCCTCTTTATTCAAGAAAATCCCTTGCTCAATCGAGTGAATTGGAAAAAGCCACAATTACAATAGAATTTTTGATCATGGAAGATAATAATACTGTGCAACTTAAAGATGATGAACTGAAATGTATTGAATATGCCGCTAATGGAATTCGATTAGCTGCAAAAATCGTTGATACTCCTTGCAATGAAATGACCGTTGATGATTTCTTAACGGTAAGTTAGATTAATAATGCCTAATTATTTTGAGATAAATTTAAGATTTCGTTCAAGATTGTCAAGACTGTTGGGGCTGAATTGAATATTACTCCGAAAATCATTCGTGATCAAGAATTGGAAAAGAAAGGTTTTGGAGGTATATATGGGGTGGGAAAAGCTGCCAAAGTTCCGCCTGCTTTAGCAGTTTTAAGTTACACCCCAGAAAAAGCGACTCAAACTATCGCATGGGTCGGAAAAGGTATTGTTTATGACACAGGTGGTCTCAGTTTAAAAGGAAAAGTAAGTCTACATTTAAGAAACGATTAGTAAGTGAGAATAAATACTAAAAAATTGACCTGTTATAGACTGCAATGCCTGGAATGAAAAGAGATTGTGGTGGAGCAGCTGGCATACTTGGAGCTTTTTACGCTGCAGTTCAATCTGGTTTCACAGAGAATTTACACGCGGTATTTTGTTTAGCTGAAAACTCTGTTGGTCCTAATGCAACAAGGTATTCTATTAAAAAAGTAAATATCAAAGAAGTTTACTAATTTTTTAATTAGGCCAGATGATATTCATACTTTATACTCAGGACGTACTGTGGAAATTAATAATACTGATGCTGAAGGTCGTTTGGTGTTATCAGACGGTGTGGCATATGCTAATAAAGACCTTAAGGCCAATGTTATATTGGATATGGCCACATTAACCGGAGCACAGGTGGAATGTTATAACCGACTAAAATTTGTTTTAAGTATAATTTATTTCAGGGAATAGCAACTGGAAAATACCACGGTGCCTTTCTAACTAATAATGGCGATTGGGAGTCAACTATTCAAGAGGCAGGTTTAACATCCGGAGATTTGGTATTTCCATTGCCGTTTTGCCCTGAACTTCATTTTCCTGAATTTAATTCAGTAGTTGCGGACATGAAGAATTCGGTTTCCGATCGAAATAACGCTCAAGCAAGCTGCGCCGGTCTTTTTATAGCTTCACATTTGGGATTCGACTATCCCGGTACCTGGATTCATGTCGATATGGCATATCCGGTTCACAGTGTATGTAAATAAATAGAATCAAGTAATCAGGAATCAATCGTATGATTTTTGACAGGGTGAACGAGCAACTGGATATGGGGTCTCTTTATTGACTACTCTATTTGGTAGTTTTAGCAACCAAAGCCTTTTGAGAAGTATCGCTCCGGTAATTCCCATCGGAGTAGCGGAAAATCATGCTAAGAAAGCAAAGAAGAATTAGTCATATGTGTTTTTAATGTGCACAATTCATACTTACTCTTTTTAGCATTGTTTGGATTGAAATGTTAGGAAAACATAGCAAATATATATGTGCAGTTTTTGTGTTAAGCTTATCTGCTATTTTAAATTTACATCTACATGATGTTAAGACTGATGGCTTTATTGGCAATAATTGTAAACTCTTATCTAGTTATGTTTTTTTAACATAGAAATCTGTAAACAGGGCTTACTTAATTCGTACTTTTTCTAGATGTAATGTCTTGAAGAGTTTTTTTGGTTGTCTATTGTACTTTTTTTCAATCGAGTGGTTTTTAATTTTTAATTTAATTTTTTTATTTTTTTTATCTATTTAAGAATGGTTTTTAATTAACAAATACATTTTGCTAATTTACAAGAACATTTTTCAGTGCAATTAAAAATTCATTACTACAATTTATTATGAGAATTTAGAAAATTTATTTAAGAAAAAATCTGAGACTGAAGAAATAAGTAGATAGATAAAACTGTAATTCCAGCCAATTATTTTTAATTAAATATAAAATGAAATATGTATAACTGAAACCTTTATTTAATGATAATATTTTTACATGCGTTGAGGAAGTGGTCCTGCCCAATCTACTATTCTACAATCGTTCCAGATATATTGTCCTTTGACGTTGGAATCCAACGCTGCGAATAGTGACGATTTAGCTCCATTTTCTGGCGAAGTGGTTGCCGTTTTATTCATATCAGTTTGAATCCAACCTGGATGTACGGCATTTATAGATAAATTTTTATTCGAATATTGTTGATCAAAGAATTTTTGTTGCAACATAGTCAAAGCAGTTAAACCCACTTTGGATACACCATAAGCATTACTTCCCCAGCCTTCTTCTACATGTCTATTCTCTTTTGCCGTTCTATTAAGTAAAATTTCTTTATTACATTATGCATTTGTTTTTGATTGCATACTTAATGTATTCTTTCATGAGTTTGCTTAGATTTTCAATAGTCAAATCAGGTTCTTTAAATTTTTTTTGGATATCCATCGAAGGAATTCTTTGCAAACGTCCTACAGAACTTGTTACATTCACAACGTGAGCATTATTTCTTAGTAAAGGAAATAGAGCAGAAGAAAGATTTAAAGTTCCAAAATAATTTACATTCACATTGTACTCAGCTTGTTCTCCCATTGTCAATGATTGCTGAAAAATGAATATTGCATACATTTAAGAAAAACAGTATCAAAACTAACATTAGCATAAACACCAGCATTATTAATAAGAATATCTATTCCTCCATATTCTTCTTTGATAAATTTTTTAAAATTGTCTATACTAATTTGGTCAGTAATATCCAGTTGATGGAACAAAGGATTTAAACCCAAAGCTTTTAGTTTGGTTACTGCTTCTTGACCCTTTACGGGGTCTCGAGATGTTAAATAAACATCCCCATCAAATCGTTCACATAGTCCTTTGACAATAGCGTATCCAATGCCTTTATTGGCTCCTGTAACCTAAAAAAGAAAACAACATAAATTGATTTTTTATTGTTTTGTATATCCAAAAATGTGAACAATCTCTCGGAAATGAAAAGTACTCATAAAAAGTTTGTAGTTATCTTTACGCATTGTTTTCCAAAAACTTACTCATACAGAGAATAATAAAAATAAATAAATAAATAAATACTTTCCACTTGATGAAATTTAATACATTTTTGGTCGTTGTTGAATCGTATGAAGATGTATAGGCTGAGACCTAACACTTCTTTCTACTTCAGGAAAACAGAGGGGAAGCTACCCTTAATTTCTTTACCCCCAAACTTTTAAGGCTTTAGGTTTTTTAAATCATTATGTGATTTGATTTCTTGGTTATTTAGAAAGAAAAGAGGTACTCTTGGTTGATGTCTATGAAATGAACCGTTTTCTAGAAAAACGCCGTTTTGTCAAACAATGCCTTTTACAAAAAACAAGTCAATTTGAAAATCAAAGTTGAATTTTCATGATTCAACATGAGCGCCATTGAGTCTCACATAATATTAATCCCAGTGTTGTGAGAAATGCAACAATCTTCAATTCGTTGAGCTCGAGAATATGTGACCTCGAGAATGTATATCTCCGCAAGGGTAAGTTTTTGGAAAATAATGTATAAGGATAAATACAATCTTTTTACAAGTACTTTTCTTTTCCGAGATATTACCCACATTTTTGGAAACATCCTATAGGTCTATTCAAAAAGAAATGTTTGCGGATAGCACTTTTTCAATAAGATATTACGTACTGTAAATGCAATGCTTTATTACGAATTTGTTAAAATTCATAAACAAAATTCTAAAATATTTAGTTGTTTCAATCAAATTCATGTGCATATACACACAGTATATGTCTTAATTCCATGTCAATATTGAAGGAAGCAATTCCTTGTCATAATTTATGACTAAAAATCCGAAATCTGGACCATGTGCACTACTCAAAAAGATTAAAGGAACAAGAATTTTTTAGAATTATTTTGCTGTTTTTTAAAGAGTTGTATCTGTGAAAAATGACCGTATTAAGATGATATAAAAAGCATTTTAAAGCTTCAACTTTCTAGTTTTCAGATTTTTCAGAATTTTTTTATGAGCTGCAATTATCACGTAATCGTAAGAAATAGAGCGAGACAAAAATTTTACAAAATTTTCTTTTTTTGAAGGCTCCATGGGCTCTGGAATTTTTTTTAAAGTTAAACTAATGCATTTATCAGTTAGTCTATCAATTCAGTTGCAACTTGCTGTTTTTTTGGTTTCTTTGCGTCAATTTTTTGTCTAGATATTTAATTTTGATTAAAAATAGAAACTTTTGTTTGTTTTCGATCGTCCATATCTCAGTAACCAATGATCGCACAATGAATTCAAGGAGAGTTTTAAAAAAATCTTCAATAAATTTCGTGTAAAACCCTTTCATGACTTTTTGAGAAATATTGTTTTCTTACTCTTACCATTAGTTTGAAAAAAGTACAAAAAAAAGGACTTTTAGTAAATCAACAACTACTTCACAAATATTGTTGGGAAGACTAATGTTGCTAGGCAGTTTTACAGCCTAATGTACTCCAATAGTCCTGTAAATTTGCAAGGTGATTCATTGTACCGTTTGTTCGGACCGATAGACTAAAGTTTTATACAACGATTAAAGGAACAATTTTGCTGTTCCTAAACATCGTGTATGCAATCATCAAGATGAAAAGAAAAACAATAATTGTTCTTCTCGATTTTTTCACAGTTTTGCATTCGCTATTTTATAAATTTCAAATTAAAACAAAATTCAAAAATGAGTCAATATTTTTTTTAATTAAATTCTTCTTTTAAACTTTTTTCAAACTAATGGTAAGGGTGAGAAAATATGATTTCTCAAAAAGTCATGACAGGGTTTTCTAGGAAGTTTATTCAAATGATTAAAAGTGTCCTTAAATTTACTGTACGATCATTGCTGAGATATCGACGATTGAAGTCAAAAGTGTCCTTTTTCATTCAAACTCAAATATCAACCCTAAAAATCTGCCCCATGTCTTCCCTAAAATTCAACCGATTTTAAATATAAACTTATGATCGTATGTCAAATTAAACGCTCTTTAAAATGATTTATTACAATGGGGGTGGTCGTATTTAAGATTTCAAAGTTGGGGTTGCTAATGGTTAGAGAGAATTTGTATTACGATTCTATTTAGGCCAAAAAGAGCCCCCCTTAGAACAAAAATCGACTGATCGCGGCAGTGGCATAGCTACATATTTGTCGCCCTGAAGCCATAAAATAGACCGCGCACTCTCATTACTACACACATCAAAAAAAGTTTTGCACCACTAGCATTTCCTGTAAAAAATTAAATCCAAAATAAAACGGTGTTGAAGATNTTTTGTGCGAGTGGGATAGCAGAGCTGGAAGTCAACATTACATAAAAAAAGATTGGCCAATGAGAACTAATTTTATTCCTGGACAAAAGAATATTTCTGAAAACTTCTTAATAGAGTCAAACAATATTATTTTACCGCCTTTGCACATCAAATTAGGCCTAATGAAAAATTTCGTTAAAGCTATGGATAGAAATGGAGAAGGTTTTCTGTATTTAAAAACTTTGTTTCCTAGACTGAGCGATGCTAAATTAAAAGAAGGAATTTTTGTGGGGCCGGATATAAGGAAGGTCATGAAGGATTCCAATTTTATTTCAAAATTGAATACAAAAGAAAAAAATGCATGGCTTTCTTTTGTTGAAGTGGCAAAAAATTTTTTGGGTAATACAAAGTCTTCAAACTATAAAGAAATGGTTTCTAAACTACTACAGGATTATAAAGCCTTAGGATGTAACATGTCTTTGAAGATTCATTTCCTGGATTCCCATTTAGATTTTTTTCCCGAAAACTTAGGTGCGTTAAGCGACGAACACGGAGAAAGATTCCACCAAGACATCATGGTGATGGAAAAAAGATACCAAGGGAAATGGTCGTCGAGAATGCTTGCAGATTTTTGTTGGACATTAAAACGAGTTCATCCGTCATGTAGTTATAAGAGAAAAGCAAAACGAACCAGAAATTCTTCAGAATAATTACTTTTTTTAAATATTTCCCTTTAAAACGGTTTTTAAAGGTTTTTTTTAAGTAAACACATTTTCCAGAAGAAATAGATGTTTTAATTATTTTTCGCACATGTATTTTAACTATTCTTATGCCAAGATATGAAAAAAAACCAATTGCGAACAACGGCAAAAAAAATATATTTTTTTTGTTGACCAGTGTAATAAATCTAGTTGGTTAAACAAGGAACAGAATATTTTATTTTTCATTGAAAAAAGGAACAAATCGTCGGCGAAACTGCAACATGACCTAAGTGACATTTTTTATGAAATTGAGTTATTGGTACCATTATATCAAAACACTACATAATTCTGATGTATTAGTTTTTGAATTTTTTGACCAAACGACTTTAAATTAAATACAGAACAACATGACCCACGTAAAACTTTATAACAACATGACTCACGTTTAAAATAATATTTTTGCCATGATTGTTACGTATCCAGCTATTGTTGCTAAGTTTTTGTTTTAGTTACCTAGCTATTTGTTTGTTTGTATTGTAAGGGTATAAATAGATCAATTTCTTTAAATTTGTGTATTTTATAACTTTGCTTTCAAATACAAGTTCAGTTATTAGTTAGTTGAATTATTATAAGTGATTTAAACATTTAATTAAATAATATAACATACAATATGAACGACGATCAGTCGATATCAACATTAAATCAAGTTTGTGAAGATACTTCTAATCTAAATGATACCGAGAATAACACGAATTTAAATTCTGAACAAGAAATATCCTGTTGTGTTAACATAGAAGACAATTCCACCATCTCCCATAATGTTTCAACAGATAATCAAACTGAGCCAATAGAAAATGGAATATTGACCCCATCTAGCACAGACAATATTTCTGGACATAAATTCAGAAAAAAAACGAAATTTTTTACCAAATCCAAGCCTTTGGAAACGTCAAAAAACAAAAAAAAAAACGGTGTACAGGTGAAGAGTATTTGGGTTATCGACGTGCAAACAAGAAAAAACTAATGTGATTCTGCAAGACGCAACAAGAGCTTCAAGATCTATGGGTCCACCTTGTACTTCTGAATTGTGTCGAAAATCATCTATCCGACATTGCTGGAAAATTTTTGAAACAGAAAAAACAAGAATATTTAATTTCTTTTGGAAAAAACTAAATTCATGGGAAAAGAAAAAAATCTACATATCAAATCTAATTGAACTTACTGTTCCAACAAGAAAAAGAAAAACTACCGAGCATGATTCGAGACGGCAAAGAACTTTAATTTATTGCCTTAAAGTTGATGATAGTAGGATCCAAGTATGCAGGAATCTTTTTTGAATACATTCGGTCTTAAGTGGTCAACGGTACGTCATTGGGTGGATGAAAAGCCGAGCATATACAGGGTGTTCGGAAATTCATGATACAACGCTCTACCACATAGAGTACGGCTCAAAAT
>JABRWK010000340.1:53703-64031 GCA_013372445.1 Hypothenemus hampei | reverse complement strand
CGGAATAAGCTGACAGGGAGATAAGACGTAGTTGACAAGACACCGAACACTGTTGCCAATAACATGTATGATTCTCCGCCAATAAAGCATAACGATTGAATTTTTAAACTGAATGGCCCTAGGTACAAGACGGCCTTAGGTACAAGACTCTCCCCTACCTATTGCCGCACCCTTTACAAATTATGATACTTACGGCTAGTCTGCTATACCAGGCCCATATAGTGGACCTTCTTCTTGCTCGTAGAAGCCTTGCTGAGCGGCTGCAGCTGCTCTGCGAGCTGTTCGAGCCTCCTTAGAGGACTCCTGTTGTCGTTTTTCGGCCAATAGTATACGCTTTATATCGCGCTGGTCAGCATAATCTTTTGCGCAAGGCCCGATAATTACTCCCTGAGCTTTAAACATATGTAATATTGATTGGAAGCCTTCATTAAATATGCTAACAGCGAAATAATTGGATAATTCTATTGTTTTTAAGCCTACATGTAAGTGTTTGGGAGCAAAATGCCATAACAAACCGTTATAACTCTCGTTATTGTTTTGAGTATTCCTACCCAGGCATCTGTTAAGTAATTCGCGATTACTTAAATCAGTATAAATAGGGTGTAGTGCTTTTAGAACTTCTGGATCGAGAGGAAGATAATCATGTTTGAAATCGATCATATTGAAACCTTCAGCTTCCGCTTTACGATACTTGCAACAACTGTCTGCGCCGACCGGACAGTTTTGGTGCTGCGGCTTGCTGTTAGTAGAACCCAGATGGTAGTATGTTGCCCAAATTGCTTTCTCCATGTCGTCCACATTATCTTGATGTCTGGTTATTGCCAAGCCATAATATTGTTGCAATTTATTTATAACTGCTGCAGTTAATTTAACCGTATCTTTACTTCTGCCTCCCAATCCTTTCATCTTTTTTTTTGCATTGCGGCATCGCATTCCCATTCGCTTCTTCACATGCAAATAGCACTCTAATTTCTTAACTTCCACATCATATGGGTTGAAATCCAAAATGCCTTTGAAGGTGGAACTATCGCCGTCGCCGATGTAGTGGGTATATTTTACTCCAAACTGTTCAACTGAGCGACCGAACATATCTTTTACGCCCTCGACCTCCATTTTCGCAGCCGAACCTTGGTGATTTGCACTACAGGCATCATGACCTTCCAGCCATTCTTCATAAGCTTCTGGATTTGCGTCTTGCTTTTTCTTCCATACTTCACATTCCTTGCAATACGTTGATTTTACAGATGTATCTATAATTGTTTTTTGAATATTTTCCCACAAGTGTCGTTACGCCGAACCGTGATGTATGTCCTCGTTTCTTCCAAGTCCCATCCCCGGACACTGTCAAATGACTATCTGAGCCCTCTAATTCAAATGTTTTTCTTTTTCTTCTCTGACGGCTTTTTGGATACAACTTTCATACACGTCTTTTGCAGCTATGACTACATTTGTAAAACAACCCTGAAACGTTTTGCAATAAAACGATCTTGTTATGTCCATCAAGCCACAGAAAAGCTTTAGTCCATCGACGCCAATTCCTAAAAGTCGCATTACCAGTACTATTCGCCGATTGATTTCGTATGCTTTCCCTATTTTCGGGTCCGACTCGATATACGAAATACCGCACTGGCAAGTTACTGCAATTTTGAACCCCAATCCTGCTGGAGTTGCTTCATTAAATTTAACATTCTTTTTGCAATCCTTGCAAATTACCAAAGTGCTAATTGCAGCAAAAACTGAAACAAACTGCAATATACGATAACCTTGTGTATTATCAATGATAATCTCTTCATCTTTACTGTGCAATAATTTTTCAGCTGCCGTACTGGTAAACGACGTGGACTGCTCCAACGTGTGTCGATTCCCCTGAAATTTTCTTTTCCTGTTGCTTGTTCTACGGATTGGATTACCGGTCTTGCCTTTTTGATTTAAATATGCACTATTTTGACTCATTTTCACAAAACTTTTCTCTATACTGCACGATGCTTCAAAACAAACTGAAGACAAAAATTTGTGTCCCAACGTAACGGCTTTATTAAATGTTTGGGTAACTCAACGTCCGTTTGTCTACCTGATTTCTTTATAGTTATTGGTATTACGTCAAGGTCGGAGAATACGGGTAGTAACCCGATGCTCCGCCCTGAGTGTAACGGTCGAGTCTACCGTGTTCCCGCTTTGTTCAACAACCTGCCGTTTCTAAAATATTTGACATTTATCTATAATACTTTGGGATATTATTTTATGGATATTTAACTATCGAAAAATGCAAAAAAAAATAAATCGATTTTTGGAAAGTGAGAAACTAGTATAGCCCCTTAAACAGTTGCAACTTTTTTGTACTACCTTCTATGGCATAGAGTTTATGCCATTTTGGACTACAAAAATCGATTCCCCTGACTTTTCTAGTTAGAAAAACCCCGCAACGTCCTATTACGCTATTTTACGGTCGTAAATGGTAAGAGAAAAAGAGACAACAGTGATGTAAGCAATGCGAATAACCCAAACGCAGCAATAACAATTAGCAACAAATTTGACCCACTTACGACCAGTAATGCTGATTCCTCAACAAAATCCAAGCCGCCGCCGATATACATACGTGAAAGGAGCATCACAAACGCCCTGACGCAACAACTAAATATTATGATTAAAAAGGAATACTACTTAGTTGACCTCAAAAAAGGCTCGCTCTGTGAAACCAAGGTGCAACTATCAGACGAAGTGGACTATACAGTGTTAACGAAATGGCTGGAAAATAAAACTAGCAGTTCTATTCCTATCAAGCCAAAGGCCAAAAAGGGCTAAGGGTAGTATTTAAGGGTATAGACCAAGATGTTAAGCCGGAGGAAATAAAATTGGACCTAGAGAAAAACTTTAAGATAAACTGGGTTCACAATATTCAAAACAAGTACAGACAGCCCCAGCCGATGTTCAAGGTTGAGCTGATGCCCGAATCCAGCAAGCCACTAAGGGGAAAGTACACCCGATATACGAACTCCAATATGTGCTCCACAGAAGGATTACTGTTGAAGAGCCCTATAAACAATCGGGGCCAGTACAATGCCTAAATTGCCAAGAGTATGGTCACACCAAAACTTATTGCAAACTCAAAAGCGCATGTGCGGCCTGTGGCAACAACCACAAAACCGAAAACTGTACTCAAAATAAGGAGGACCCTAATGCAAGGAGATGCAACAACTGTGGTCAAAACCACACGGCGAACTACAAGGGTTGTCCAGTCTATCAAAGTATCCTTAGAGCCACAAAAAGCGGTAAGACGCCACTCAAATCAAAAACCAAGAATCTAAGCCAGGCAAACCAAACAGAAGCTAGAACGCTGACGCACCAACCGCAATCTCCGAAACCCCACGAGAGTATACAAAAAGGGCTCTCCTATGCAGAAGCAGCAAAGGCGACCCCCCAATCCCCGCAAACCACAAATTTGGAAAGTCTTACGCAAATGTTACTGATGTTAGCAAATACGATACAACAGCTAACCGTCTCAATGCAGCAAATGCAGGAACTGCAGAGACAGCAGATGGACATCCTATCAAACCTTGTTCGTCCATAATGGGTCTAATAATAGCGCAATGGAATGCCAACGGTATCGTAAACCATAAGCTAGAGTTAGAGATATTTTTAAACACTAATAAAGTAGATATAATGCTGATCTCGGAGACCCAATTAACCTCCAAGAATCTTCTTAAAATCTTCGGGTTCACATGTTACGCAACCCACCACCCAGAGGGGAAATCATGCAGAGGCACTGCAATACTGATAAGAAACAGGATCCGCCACCACTTACTAGCGAACCACCAAGAGAAGAATCTGCAGTACACAGCAATTGAAATCACAGAGCTTTCCCAACCACTTGTAGTTTTGGCAGTCTATTCCTCACCCAATTGCGCAGTCACAACGCAACAATTCGAGAAGTTCTTCGATAACTTTAAGACCAAATTCCTAGTGCCAGGGGACTTTAACGCCAAATCCCCAGCCTGGGGATTCAGACTCACATCGCCAAAAGGCAAGCAACTCCTGCAAGCGCTCAGGAACCGGAACCTCCAATGTCTATCAGGAGGGTCCCCGACATATTGGCCCACTGATCGAAATAAAATCCCCGACGTTATCGACTTCATAGTAACAAAAAAAATAGGTCAGGATAACATATCAGCAAGAACCACCTCGGACCACTCCCCAACGTTAATACATTTGGAAAACCCCAGCTGGAAGGAAAGGGAGTCACGTATACCCGTAACCAATTAGATTCACTTCCAAAAAGCCTTTGAGGGGTCCTTTAACCCAGGAATAAAGCTGAAATCAGGTAACGATATAGAAAATGCCCTAAAATAGTTCCAGTCAACAGTGGAGGAGTGTCTGGAGATCTCCATGAAATACATTAAACCGCCTCGCCCTCATAGTACCCATGCAAGCCAAAATATACTTGACCTGCTCACGGAAAAAAGGCAGGCAAAAGTGCAGATCCCCTACAGTCAGGGAAGCTTTTAACGCTGCTGTAAAACTTCTTAAAAAAGAGATCTTTCTAGCACAAAACGTCAGTTGGCAGGAATATACAGAGCACCTAACACATAAACCGAACTCCTACAACCCAGTTTGGAAAACGACGAGGAATAGCAAAAAACCACCAGTATTAAACTCGCCGATAAGAAGTCAAGGAGGGGACTGGATAATCAGTGATAAGGCCAAGTGCAAGGAATTCGCCGACCACCTGGAGACAGCATTCGCCATCTATGCTATACCAACCCGCCCACAAATGCCTATGGGCCCGTTCAACAGGAAGGACCAAGTAACTTTCACTCTTCGCAACCTCTCCCAGGAGATAAACAACATAAACATCAAAAAAGCGCACGGACTGGACAATATCAGCGGGAAGGCCATTAAATCTCTGCCTCTCTCGGGACACAGGGGACTCCTACATCTATATAACACCATAAACCGGTACAGTTGGTACCCATCAGCCTGGAAAAAAGCCAAAATAATCGTAATAGCCAAACTAGGTAAGGACCCAATTAGAGTGAGTTCTTACAGGCCAATCAGTCTCCTACCAATACTATCAAAAATATATGAAAGACTGCTACTCCAACAGGTAAATGTAGACATCATAAGTAACAATATTATCCCACAACACCAGTTCGGATTCAGGGCTAAACACAGCACAATAAAGCAAGTCCGTAGGGTTGTAAGCGAAATAATAAAGGCAATGGAGGACAAATCCGTATGCACCGGGATATTCCTTGACGTCTCTCAAGCCTTCAACAAGGTCAATCATAACGGGCTCCTTCAAAAAAATATACACGTTGCTCCCGATAAAATACCATATCATAATTAACAGCTACCTTGAAAATAGAGCCTTCCAGGTCCACTATCGCGAAAAAATAAGTTCCTGGAGACTCATTACGGCAGGGGTTCCCCAAGGTAGTGTCCTGGGTCCAACCTTATATCTTATTTTCACCAGCGCAAGCCAATGCCTACCGCAAGCTCCGTCATTACCACTACTTTTGCCGATGATACGGCCATAGTGTGTGCTAGCAAAAACCCGAGGAAAATCCAGGCTCAGCTGCAAAATCACATGGATGGCATATCAACCTCGTGCAGCAAATGGGGCATCAGCCTCAATGAAGAGAAGTCGGTGCAGGTATCGTTCACCCTCACTAAAAATTAGTGCCCCCCGGTGAGCCTAAACGGTAAACCCACCCCCCAGGGGACTAGCACTAAATACTTAGGCATCCACCTGGATCAAAAGGTGCGACCCACTTAAACTTGCTAACAATCCAAATCTCTGACTATAAATCATCAGCCAGTACAACATAGGAGGATCACTACACATTAAGATGGGTTCCGACCAAAGCAGACATACGGACAATAATGGGGAGATCCAGAACATAATCCAAATTAAACAGCCGAACATGGAGATGTTCTTAGTAATCCTTATCTCGCTGAGCGGCCTATCTCCTCTATACCAGGTGTACATGGACCACCGAAGAGGCATTAATCCTCAACTGGTATGGTGGTTTCCTGAACACACAACTGGTATTGTTGGGTCAATAGTGACCCAGTCCTTTTTAAAAGAAAGGCAGAGATTTATTTTCACCTCAATGAATAACATAAGTTTTGTAGATAATAAAATAAAACACTATGTATAAAGAATGTAATGAAAATGTATTAAAAGTCAAAGAAAACTACCAAAATACGCAGTACTTTGCAAAAATGTTGACTTCACATTCATTAGCAAAGCTATCGATAATTCATATTTTAAAACAAATTAAACCTTTAAAATAATGTAATAGGAATACAAATAACAAAAATTCGAAAAAAATCTTGTAAAAATTCAAACAGAAAATCTAACAAGGGCTTTGGGTACCCTTATTTCTAACAACAAAATTGATTATTCGGTTTCATTACAATCAGTACAAAAACTTTTTGATGTAAATGATTTTTATAAAATGAGTTTTTATACTTCATGCAAAAGTAAAGTGTTTTCTGTCCAATGTACTCGGACATTTTTACATCGTTTTCTTTTAAGGATGGCTCGTCCCTTTTGGTCGGAAAATCCTGGCTGATTTTTAGAAGTTCCTTTATTTTCAGTCGCAGTTCTTTTGGTAGATGTTGGTTCTCATATCGTCGCCTCATGTGTTCTTCAACTAATGACATGCTGAGATTTTTTATAAAAGATCTTCTATTCATGTTCAAACTTTTAACGGCAAAGTTTAACAAAACATGGCTATTTACACCTGCCATGTTCAATATTGCATAAAAAATCGCAAGCGGCCATCGCCTCGTTCTGTGATTAACCGAATAAACAGCGCACTTCTGATTTAGAGAATCGACACCACCTTTTGTTGAATTGTAAAATTCTACAATTTCTGGTTTTTTTGCTTCACTTTCGTTACTTGTTAACTGATCGTGGTGTAGAGATGAAACTAGAATCACACTTTTGTTTTTAGCCGGAACATAAGAAACTAAAGTATTATCTCGTGTAAAACCAAAGATAGATGAATTTATTTCTCGTCGTTTATTGGCCAAAAATTCCGAAGGAATTTCTCTCTTATTTTTCCTGATCGTGCCCACATATGTCAGTTTGTTCTTTCTCAGTTCTTCTACTAGTTCTAAAGAGGTAAACCAGTTGTCTCCTGTGTCATTACGATTACTTCCTATTATTGGAGCGACCAAATCTAAAAGAGAGAATGTAGGTATGGCCAGATGTCTAGGATTAACAGCATTTGGATTTTTTCCACTGTATACAAATGCATTAAACAGATAGTGTGTTTTTGAGTCACAAAGACACATAATCTTTATACCGTATCGTTATGGTTTACTTTTTATATAGACCCGAAAACTGCATTTGCCTCTGAAACCCACCAACATCTCATCCACTGTCACGTATCTATAACTATTATAGTTGATCTTGCAGTTGTTAATAAAATTATTGAAAACCTCTGATATCGCAGCTAACTTGTCGCCACCAGATTTTCTTACTTCCCTCGTGTCGGGATCATCAAACCGTAAAACGGATAACAGAAAAAGAAATCGTTTCAAAGACATAGTCAACCTAAAAATGTCTCGTCCTGTACCATCCGTAGCCCACAAGCTATTTGCGTCTTCATGTGCTGACTTGAAAATTGCAGTTAGATAAAGAAATCCAAATAGCGCCTTTATTTCAATTTTGTCCGTATGATTTACAAAAGTAGCACTTTCTCTATACTTATAAGATTCATCGGCAATTTTTCGATTAGTGTGCTCTACGACTTTATCAATAATTTCCTCAGTTAATAAGAGGGACCATGCTTCGTAAGGTGTCTTTGGTGGATTTGCAGCAGCAAATCCTTGCAGCAAAGGGCGTTGGAAAATTTTATTTTCAGATCTTGTTCTGGAACTTGAAGGAGGTACTTTAGACAACTTGTACCTATTTTTGCCATAAAAGTACCTTCCTTGGGTGTTGAATGATGTTTCGCGCTCATTTTCTTTTTCAGATTCTGTATCTGTCTCAGAATTATCACTTAGCACATCAATGTCACTGAATTCACTGTCACTTTCTTGAATTTCATTCTCCAGAGATCCCTCATTATCATTAACATCGAACAAATTATTTAGAATATTCTCGAATTCCGCATCGGTTAGATACTGAGTCATATTTGTACACAACTTTTTAAATTCGATACTTCAACTGGTATCCTTGGGTCAAATATGACCCAAAATGTCAATACCGACCGAAATGTCAATGTCGCCTCAAGCGCTAATACGGTAAAATTAAGTACTTACAATACTCAGGGAATACCTGACAGGGTAGAGTTTTTGCACCTACTTATTTAAATACAGCCGTTTGAAAATTCTGTGGATCAGCACAGACCCAATAATACCAGTTGAGGGTTAAAAAGAGATTCGCGAGGGAGGCAAAAATCCCTCCTCAACCTAGTGGCTACAAGTGAGACCCAAAATCCACCATCCTATCCAGACTAAGGTGTCCGCAGGGAATCTTGTACTCTAGTTTTTAAGAAAGTGTAACCATATTTGTTAGAGATATCCTATGTATCTGATCCAAATAACTAAATAAAGATTTATTAGTAAAAAAAAAGGTGATCGAAATGTCCACCGTTCTGTTGAATGCACAAATGACATCTTCGAATGATTGATTGCTTTACATTCAACAATTATTGCGGCGTAATCACATTTGCTGCATTTCGTATTCTTAAAAACAATTCTTCCCAGGTGTTAACTGGGGTAGCATACACTTAATTTTTTATTGTCCTCCAACCAAAAAAATCAACAGGATTTAAATCAGGGGAGCGCGGTGGCCATTCTCCCAATCCATCTGTTTTCATAAGATGCATTTAGCCAATCTCTGACTGGTCGAGAATAATGAACTGGACACCCGTCCAGCTGGAAAAATACATCATCTCTTATATTTAATGGCAGATTTTCAACAAATGTGGGGTGGTTCTCAATTAAAAAATTTAAAAATATTTCACCATTGACAATGTTGGGGAGCTCAAAGGGTCCCAAAACTTCTCCGAAAATTATTCCCATCCAAATATTTAATTTAAATTCATTTTGAAAATTTCTAGGGCGAAATGCACGCGGATTTTTTATTGCCCACTCATGCAAATTGTGAAAATTAACTATTCCTCTTCGAGTAAAAGTGGATTCATCAGTCCAAATTACTTTTTCTAAAAAATGTGACTCTTGTTCATTTCTTGCAATAATAAATCTGCAAAATTGCTCCCTTCTCATTTCGTCACCAGGGTGGAGGGCTTGAACAGGAGTTAAGTGGTATGCTTTGTAATTGTTGTTTTTAAGTGTTCTGAATATTCTGTTTCTTGAAAAATTGAGCTGTTAGGATGCTTTACGAATACTGAGTTTTTTATTTTCTTCGAACGTCTGTGAAATCCTATTTCTCTGTAGATGATGTCTTCTTTGTATGCCTCGTTCGGGCTTTCGGTCACCAATACCATTTTCCCGTATTTGTTGATAAGTTGCTTGAAATGCTTCATGATTGGGGTGTCGACGATTTAAAAAAAATCGTGTTGCATATTCAAGTGCAGCAGCTCTTGTATTTCCATTACAGAAACCATAAACAAAGAGGATGTCTGCATATTCTACATTACTATACAGGGTGTCCCAGGAATAAGTGCCATAATTTGAACAGGAGGTAGAACTCATCAAAAGCAACAACTTTTGTCAAATAAGTTTTTTCTAAAACTCATATTTACTTCCGGGATTTTTACCTATTAAAATCACGTTACAGAACCGCCTATGGATTAAAAAAAAATTCAAATAAATACTGAAAATATTTTGTGGATGTTTTATCATTTTAAAGTTTTTTTGCTAACCGTGATTCAAGCAATAGATGGTCAGCGTGGCTTGTATTCTTTGTTCGAGGCTTGTATTGATAGGTGTTATTTTTCTTTTGAAATTATTAAGACATTTAATACAATGCCGCGTTTTACAAATAATGAGTACACTGATATGATGTTAGCTTATGGGGAAGCCCGTGGAAATTCTAATCGGGCTCGTAGGATTTATGCACAGCGTTTCCCGAATCGTTTTACCCCCAATAGGCGCACATTTGTTCGTGTTATTCAAGGACTTCGAAATAGGGGAACTTTTGCAGGTGCATATTAAAATCGTGGTAGAAATCGGTCCAATCGTTTAGTAAACGTTGAAGACGTAATTTTGGAAAGTGTTGAAAATAATCCTGGGACTAGCACTCGTAGATTGGCAATAGAGCACAATGTGTCAAAAAGTTCAGTTTGGAGGATTTTAAAACAACAACAGTTATACCCATATCATGTTCAAAAAGTTCAGTTTTTACAACC
>JABRWK010000340.1:0-19198 GCA_013372445.1 Hypothenemus hampei | reverse complement strand
AACAAAAAAAAAAAATAATTTTCACTGGATTTACAGTATGTGGTGATGATACCTCACTATTCACTCAGTAAAAGTATAGGTATAAAATAGTCCCATCACGTAAGGTTTCTTAGAGAAAACCATATACAGGGTGATTCAAAATTTAATTTAATTTAATTTAATATTTTAGGAGCGTATATATGCGATCAAAATAAGACTTTTTTTTCCTATAAACATATGTCCTAAAATGCACCCCTTCTAAACTACAGCCATTCTAAGTTGCGTGACAAAAATTGATTATTTCAAATTTTGACTACAGTTACGGATCAAATCTTCTCAAAATTTGCACACCCCTGTTTTTTTAAGCGTTCTATTCGTTTCTTGCTTCAAAAATAACGTAAATTTAACTTTAGAGGTGATTAAAGGGGATCTACTCATTGCATATATGTATAAAATTTTATGTTTCCACTGAGAAATTCTAAAATTAACTAAAATTAATTTAGGTCATGAAAAAATCTAAAATGTGATTGCCAAAATACGCTTATATTAAATTTGCACTCAATTCTCAATCATTCTGTATTAAAAAGCAGATGAAATTAGCAACACAAAAATTTTATTATTCATTGAAAAACTTTTTTTTTTTGACCGAATGGGTTTCCTTTTATAAGTAGTTCGCGCAGTGTCTCTCTGAAGGCACCAACAAAAATCCGCAAGCATGGCTGGTTCCCATTTACCCTGGTAGCGCCTTTCAAATTCTGCTATTTCCTGATGGAAGCGTTCTCCATGTTCGTCGCTAACTGCTCCCATATTTTCCGGAAAGAAACTTAAATGAGAGTGCAAGAAATGAATTTTTAGTGACATATTGCACCCTAGCTTGTGATAAGCATTCAACATTGAATTAATTTTTTCATGGAAATCTATTGATTTGTGGTTGCCGAGGAAATTTTTTGTAACATCAACAAAACATAACCATGCCTTTTTTCCCATGCAAGTGAGACTGGATAAAAAACTGGGATCATGTATTAATTTTTTTATGTCAGGTCCTACAAAGATTCCTTCCTTAATTTTGGCTTCACTGAGCCTAGGAAACTTATTTTTAAGAAATTCAAATCCAGTTCCATCTTTACGTAGTGCTTTGATGAAATTTTTTATTAAACCAAGTTTGATGTGCAATGGTGGTAAAATGATTTTCGCAGGTGGTACTAACGGATCGTTTTTAATATTTTTTTCACCAAGTACGTATCCACTTCTTATAGGCCAGTTTTGTTTTATGTAATGTTCTGAACGCGCTCTGCTATCCCATTCACAGAGAAAACAACAATATTTCGTAAATCCACTTTGTAATCCTAAAAGTAAAGCTACCACTTTTAAATCTGCGCATATTTGCCACTTAAACGCTGCATAATTGATCTTTTCAAGAATAAGTTTTAAAATATCGTAGGTTTCTTTTAAATGAGCACCATACGCTACAGGCAAAGATGGAAATATGTTACCATTATGTAGTAAAACTGCCTTTAAACTTAGTTTCGATCCATCAATAAATAGTCTCCATTCTTCTGCTAAATGATAGTGGCCTAGTGCTGACATCAACCCATTTATGTCGTTACAAAAAATTAAACTATTTTCTCTCGAATAAAAATTAGTTAAAGAGCTGTGACGTTTTCGGTAGGTTGTAATTTTGACTTGAGTTTGCAATAGATTCCACTGCTTTAATCTCGATCCCAATATTTCCGATTTTTCTTTTGTTAAATTTAAATCCCTAACAAGATCGTTAAGCTCTGATTGACCAATCAAATGTGGTTTTGTAGTTGAATTTTGAAATAGTTCTCCACTAGAAGCACTGGATTCACTATCTTCATCCATAGGACTTTGTGAACTTGATGGGTTGAAACATTGTTCTTCAAACCGTTTCGGAACAGGAATTTCAGGGGAATGAGGTAGCGGCATGGACACTGATGACACATTGGCATATTTTATAGAATTTTTTGATTTTTTAGAAAAACCCTTAATGTTTGTTAAACAGAAGTAACAATCGTTTATATGATTTTCAGGTTCGCGCCACTGCATTGATACACCAAAAGGCATCTCTTTTATAGTACCTTTGTACCAACCTGTCAAGTATTTGTAGCATTTCAAACAACATGTTTGAGGCACCCATGACTTGTCTTGATTTTTAATATCAGTATTAAAATAAGCTTGATAACACTCTGCAAGGAGCGGGGAAATTGACTTCTTTTCACTTTTAGGAGTAAACTGACCACAAACGTAACAAAATAAGTTAGGAGAATTAACACAAACGTGTGACATTTTGTATAATTAACTGGAAACTTAAAAAAGTAATGTTTCTATGACTACCCTTAAACAAGTGTTGCAAATGACGTTTTAAACATAAATATTAAAAAATTATTTAAAAATTATAATTAATGATAAATATGTATATGCATGTATTATTGAACGTTTATTTATCCCCACCCTCTTATTTCTAATTTTTGATTACAAAATACTGAGATTAGTAATTTTTGTGCCTAACAGTAGTGATAATTAAAAAAAATTATGAATTATTTCATTTAAAGTCATTAATTTTTTTTCGTTTCATTCTATCAGGTTGGTTTAAAAATAAAATATCTGAACAGTTCAATTATGTTACAAATGTTAAATTGTTTTTTTGGATCTAAAAAGTTTTCCTGTATGCAAAAAAACTTGCAAATGGGCCGGAGTCACACAAAATAGTATATGCACCGAGACACACAATTCGAGCCATTGCAAGACTTGCTTCGATGCTTGTAGGACTCATCTCGCCTCGGCATCGTTTGTCCTACAAGCATCTCCGCCCGTCTCGCAATAACTCTCATTGTACGCCTCGGCATATAATATACTATTATTTTCTTCAGATACATCATTTTTGCTTTAAGTTACTTTTGTTGCCCTCTGAAATATCCTTGCTTTTTTGGCCTTTTTATCAGACGACCTTATGTCTGCTCCAGATAGTCTGGCAATATGGTGCGCCTGAGCGAAATTCCCATTCAATTCCAGACAAGTTGAAGGCCTATAACTTCCTTTTTTTAAAATCGCCGTAAAACCTTCATTAAAAGTGCATGCTGCCACAAGGATAACAATTTCCAATATTTTCTTCCAATGCTTAGGAGTCAACTTGCATACGCACTTGTTGAATCTCTCGTTATTATTTTACATATTTTCTCCTAAGAATCTTTAAAAAAGATTACCGAACGACAATTTTTCATAAATCTAAAGATATTTTTCATTTGACTAATTGTAAGAACCGGTAATGGGGTAGAGAACAATTGCACTGTAACTCTGTTAATAACACGAATTTCGGTCTATAATTTCTAGGTTATATTGTCAAGGTCCTTAACTTTCGAAAAATGTATAAAAATGGAATTTTTAAAACCATCACACTAGAGACCCCTCCTTAATGTTCCGGAATTTTCGTGCGCTTTGTTAGATATGCACTATAATTTTCAGAAACTTATTAGTTTAACTGAATTATATCCACTGGAAAAGACCTCCCCTTTGAAAAGTTAAATGTGAATTACAAGACAAATTATACAGTGTTTGTAAACTGTAGTAACAAATCGATACGGGAAATAGATTATGGAAAAATAAGTACAATTTACTTAATAAACCATTGCCCTAAGATCCGTCATACAAGATTTCAACATTCTACTTTTTTTTCAATTTATATCAAAGCAATTATGACTTTTGAAATAAAAATCGGTATGTTTATATTTCTTAATTCGATTTAACGATTTTACGTTTTAAACGGCAGTAATTATAGGAGGGATATCATTACGTATTTTCATTCAAAACTTTTTTGTATTTATTGCCGATAAAGTCGAGGTGTATTAAAGGACAATCAATTCTGCATAACAAAGGCACTTCTAATAAAATACCCTAAAGTAAACGATTTTCCAGAAAAATGACAATTATTGTTAATGTGCATTGAAATTGATTAATAATAGACTAAAGTCCGTTCACGTTAAGAAAACAGTGTGGAGAAGCATAGGGACTAAAAATACGGCTCTGTGATTGGCTTAGACACGAGCCTGATTTACTCTATAAAATAGTTTCTTCACGTGGTGACGTTCTAATCAGTATTCACATTGAACGTTACGATTTTTTTATCGTGTAAATTAGCCTCACTTAGCTCCACCCACCACTGTTTTCTTAACGTGAACGGACTTTAATAGATTCCCGCGTAGATTGTGGATGTTGAAATATCAGTCTCTAGTAAATTATACAGTTCATTATTAAGCAATATCATATGTATTTGCAAAATTGTGATTTCTTGCATGGCACCGAATGTGAACCATTAACTAGAAGTAACACGGCCTGGATACTCACCAAGAGTTTATCATTAATCAATTATTTTATTTTTTCAGATTAATAAAGTATAAAATCCTTACTGATGCGTTTCCACTACATGACGGAAACTATCAATGGACAACTACAGGGCCGTTAAATGATCGGCAGGTAACCAAAAATTACTTTTCTAAAAAGAAAATTTTTAGTAATAATTTTTAAGCTACTGGCCATGTACTGGGGATCGTTTAGTTGCTGGCACAAGAAGCAGCCGTTAAATTTAATTGACAAATATTTTGGTACCGAATATGCCCTATATTTCGCCTGGGTGGGCATGTACATTAAATATCTTATTCCTGCAGCCGTTTTATCGACACTAGTGTTGCTTTATGGATTTTTTACCATGTATACTGATTTGAATTATCAATCGTATATCACATCATGTCTTAGGCAGAGTACACACCGAGGAAACGTATTTCTTGAAACCGATTTCATGAAACACATTTCGTTTGAGAGCATAGGGTTGATGTACACATTGGGTTTCATGAAACTTGGGTTTCACGAGACGAAGTTTCACAAAACGCGGTATGCAGAGCCTTGTGTATTCAAATGAAATATATTTCATGAATCTAGAGTTTCACATTTCATGAAATCGGTTTCAAAAATCGCATTTTCTTGGTGTTTTTCCTGCCTTAGACTATAAAAATCATAGATTAACTTTTAGGCATGCGATTTGTAAGACTCGTATAGTCATGTGTCCAAGATGTCACTTCAAACAGTGTCCGGTGGAGGCATTAAGTAATTCTTGTTATATGGCAAATATAAATTATATATTTGATAATTGGTGCGCTGTAATATTTAGTGCAATAATGAGTTTATGGGGTAAGAAAAATATCGCCAAAACTATTAAGCCATAAGATAATTTTCTATGATTTACAATTCAGATTGATGTTACTACAGAGTATTAAATTCTATCAATAAGAACACTACACGCAAAAATTGATTTGCCGTATTTCGTCTTACCGCGAACCGTTTCTCGCGTATAGGTAATACATATTCTCATTGATAGATTTTTGAAGACATGGAGTTCAGTCTTCGCGAGTGTAAATTAATAAAATAATATATTATTTTGTATGTTATTTTTATCGTAAAAAATCATATCAAAAATTTGTCCAAGCTTAAATATTTCTTGATATATCAATACGGTTTGCCATTTGGAGGTTTTTAGCCGTTATCCTTCACGCTGGCCATGCGTGTTGGAAGATGGATTTGGGATGGGTTGGGAGGACGGGAAAACTAATAAGAACTTGGGATGGGGACTTGATCTTCCCATATGTTGGGGATTGGGAAAAAGCAGGGCTCAAGCAATCGATAGCAAAAAATTGTATCTTGAGCTTCGCCGACAAAGGTGTCCCCACTGATAGAATTTAATACACTGTGATATTACTTCGAAAAAATGAACATAAAAGTTTGATTTCTTGGGATATCTTTAGAAACAGTCGGAATTTAAAACATTTTCTTTTATATTTTTTTGAAAATCAAATTGCTTTGTCTTCGTTTAACCAGTTTCGTATGACTCATCGTTACACAAATTCCAATACTTAGACAGGAATTTGTGATACCCCATATAATAAAACAAATACTTGGATACAACAATATTTTTATTGTTTATTGACCATTATAGCCACTGTTTTCATGGAACTATGGCAAAGGGAAGAATCTATACTGGAGTTTCAGTGGAATTTAAAAAATGTTAAGCATTCTCTTATCTTGAGGTGAAATTCTACTTTTTGTCGAGGAAGGAGAGGAATTTATTTAAAAAAATAATGAAATTTATTTCAGGCCCGAGTTTATAGAGGTAGCAAAACACAAAAAGTATTGCCCAATTACCGATAAGATGCACCCCTATATCCCTAAAATAAAAATCACCACCAGATATGTTGTAACAATTGCATCTTTAGCGCTATTGGTAAGTATCATTCAACAGGGTGTTTCTAAATTATGGTGCGCAATTAATACAGGTAATAGATTATGGAAAAATAAGTACAATTTACTTAATAAACAGTTGTCTTAATATCCATCATTTCTGAGATACTGACAAGATACTGAGTATTGAATTTTAATTTTTTATTTCGTTTTTTTAATATTTTTAGGCAGAGATGTAGTAATCAAATGAAATTTAGTGTGCAAGGGTTTTTCATAACGCAAAATCCAAATATTGTCTTAGTTTTTTTGATTACTGATAAAGGGTGCCACATACAGGGTTCCATCACATTTTAATTGGCTCTAACTTTTTTGCTCTACACTGTATGTCACTTTCGACTCAAAAAATCTTTTTGCCGGCCCTTCCTGCTTAAAAAAGTTATACCTTATTGCTATCGCTGGAAGAAACGGTTTCCCATAAAAACGCATCTAAAAGTGATGATGCAGAAATTATCACAATAAAGCGAGAACTATTCTTAGGTCAAACAAATTTTTTTTTGTTTTTGAGTTGCAAACTATTTTAACTAAAAACTATTTTTTTTATCTTTAATGTGTTATTTCAATGTTTTTGCATATAAAAAGTAAAATAAGTCAGAAAAGTTATTATGGTCATCTGAAAATTTGCATGCATCATGTGCTTTACATAAGGGATGAGCAACCTTTTTGACAACAAGCCAATTACAAACGTCAAAATTTTGTACGGACCGCATATACTATAGGGTGTTTCAGAATTCATGTTACAATGCTTTACCAGACAAAACATAAACTGATTTTATTAATCTTGATTTTCTCATAACTTTATAATAACAGAGCTACAAGGTGTCAAAGTTGAACAAATAAATCACATTTTCTTCAAAATCTTTAAATCACTTCAATATATATATTTAAAACATTGACGGTCCGCACGGAAACGTCAACGGGCCGTGGGTTGCTCATCTCTGCTTTTGATACATTTTTATGGGAAACCGTTGCTTTTACCGACATCAATAAGGTATAGCTTTTTTAAGGTATTTTTAGAAGTCTATTTAGAGCGATTAATCGTGGCGTTTAAACGCGTTAGTAGACTTTACGGGTATCCTGTTTTATGGTCTAACTTGGGCGGCAAGTAGAAACAATTAGCTGCAAAACAGCGCGACTCATAGCAAAATCGGTGAGCAGGCAAATTAAACGCGTGCGTATCCATGTTTTTTTTTAATAAAATTAGGGGGAAGTCAAATTGACGGCGCAAATGTCATTGTTTGTTTTAAAATAAAATAAACTCAATTAATAAAATGCAAAATGAACTACCGCAAAGGAAATCGATTAAGATTTTCAAAAGCTAATGACGAAAAATTGATTTGTGAAGTGTCAAAACACCCAGCTTTATTTAATTTAAAACACAACTTATACAAAGACCAGACCGTACGGGATAACATTTGGAAAACTATATCAGAAATCATGAATAAAAGAGGCAAGTAATTTTTAATTTTGATAATAGTTGTTTCTGATTATAATATTATATATTTATTTCACGTTTACCGATGTCGAGTGTAGAATTCGATGGAAGAGTTTACGAGATGTATTTTTTAGAAAAAAAAGAAACAAAACAGGGAACTGGTTGGTCCGCTACATCAGCAGTTAAATGGGTGCATATAGATTCGTTAAGTTTTTTGGAAATACCCGGAGCCGAAAGAAAGTAATAATTAAATACGATGAGAAATTTGTGTTTTACACTGACAATGAGTTATTTTTTGTAGAACGTTCTGTAATGTATCACAAATAGAAAAAAAAACGAACAATTTAAAAGCAACTGTTGAAATAGACCAAAACATAGAAGAGTTTCAAACAGACCCAGCAAATGAACACACAAGAGTTACTGAAGTAGAACTTACAGAGGCCGAAAGTACATTTTCAGAAATAAATGCCGCGCTATTAGATCAAACCATTGCTAAAAAAAAAGATTCTCCTCGGAAGCAGAGAAAATGTTCCGTAGACGATGTGTTAATTCAAATTAGTAAACAACAAGATGACCGAAAAAAAATATTTAAGACATTAGAGAAATCACTTGAAATGTGCGAAAAACCACACCCTCTGAAAACGTTTTTTAGGGCATTGTTGAAACAATTATGACTTTTCCTCCGACTTTAGCCATCAGAGCAAAGTTAGAAGTACTGGAACTTATGTCGTGAATGAAATTGGAAATGGTGAAGATGGCATCTCACCCTACTACTTACAAATCAAATTACTCTATTGATTCAAGTTCGGAAGATCTGCAATCTTCTGAACTTGAATCAATATCATTTCGACTTAATTAAATTAACATTCCGATTTTTATAAAAAATAATTTTTAATTCCTTTAATTTTAAAGAAAAACATTGATTTAATTACATATATATTTATATCCGTTTTTGAAATATGTTTCAACTGCCATTTAAAGAACCATGTTCACTGTTAAAGAAATCTTTAAAGTGGTCTCTCATTTGAAAGGCTTCAAAAGCGGTATTTCCTCGTAAAGGTTTCAACCTTGTAAAATTTGCTTGAGGCATGTTGACATCATGCGCAGTCATAAATATTGGACTTGAATTTCTCATCATATTGTGCAAGCAACATGTTGCAATTATTATAAGATTTACTGAAGGCAGTTCTAGCGTAATTGGCGAATAAAAGATTCTGAATTTTTGGCACAATAGTTCAAAAGCACTTTATGATGTTCTTCGGGCTCGACAGAGACGAAAGTTAAATATACGCTTTTTGGTATGCCTGTTAGCTTGATCTCGTGGATAAGGACGAAGAACATATTTTGAAAACCTAAATGCTTCATCGTCAATAATGCAATAGGGCATCGGTTGACTTGAACCTGGTAAAGGATTTGTTTCTGGCGTAAATTGAGGCGTTCGGTCGTAAAACATGTTAAGTGTCAAAAGTTGATAGTTACAGAAAACCGTAAATTAATTTTGAATGAAAAAAAAATGTACATATTTTATACACTATCGGACGCTAATCATAATGATTTAAAATACCAGTAATTATGCAGGCTAATCTAGAAATAATAATTATGACTAAATTACATTTTTTTAAAACTTATGGCAAGAAGAAAATTTGAAAAAATTGTCACTTAACAGGCTTTTCTACACCTGAGTGAGCAGAGTAAAATTAAATAACAGGTTTTTTTAGCACTCCGTTTAGCAAAGAAAAATTACATACAAACTCAAAGAAACGACAAAGAAGTTCCTTTAATACGAAAAAATGAATGAACATACGTTATTTTTAACGATAAATGTAAACAACTTATTGCGATTTAAGTGAGTAGTAGAAAGTTAAAGCTTCTGGATATTTCACAGTTAATTCCATATTGAAATCTTGCATTGAAAGACTAGGTCTACCTCGTTTGCCTTTTAAGCTGATTGGTTTTGGAAATCCTGTATATGTTTCATAGGCTTGCAAGCCTTGCATGACATAGGGATTGCTAATATTAAATTCAAATATGGCGTAGTTGCTTATGCCATAATTGGATTGAACAAAATTGTGTCTCAACTGTGAGAAATTAAAAAAATCTTCTTGTTTTAGAGTGGTAACAATAAACGGCCTTTTCTTTTTAGCTTCTTTCAAGATCTCTTCCCAATCGGTAGGAGAGTAGATGGCACTTTTTGATTTCGCAAATTTTTCCACTAATGCGAAGTCCCTGTCACTGGGTAACATAGTGTGACCTACCTGTGGAAATACATGAACTATTTTGTTGAATCTTTTCGACGCCATCAGCTGTAACCAAAACCCGACAATCGTCCAATTTTTATTTTAGCCACAACAGTTGTCTGATATGGCATATAATGTTTCCCCACGGATATCAAATTTTTCAAAGTACTACTTTAAGCAACTGGCAATTTCATCAGAACCTCGTTTGGCTTCAGCTTCATTCCAAAGAAAAAAAATACCCTTCTTCTGGTTGGTTGCAACAGTGAATACTAAAATTATAATACCAAAGCTTCTTTTTCTAAAAACAGGGCCCGGTAGTTAATTTTGGAGTAGGTAATGCCTGCTGGAGATCGAAAGTTATCACGTGTACATTTTTTTAACTTTGGATTCTTCTATAGCTTAATGAAGTACGTCATCTAGCTGCTTCTGCCTTTCTTAAGTGTAGTTGTTTCAAATTTTCTAGTTCGTTCAATTTTTTGACGTTTCCAATTTCATTGGCCTGGCTTATACTAACTTGCAATTCATCGCATTTTGCGCAAGTATCAGATTTCGGAGGCTTAAAAGAAATATTATAATCCTCCGTAAAAATACTTCTAAATTTATCAGAAGAAATAAAAAGTTTTGGTTTTAGCAGCTGTTTTAGTATCTCTCATATATCAGTTCAATGTTATATTCCAAACTCATATATTTTTTGCTTAAGTTTTTATTTCGGCTATAATAACTTTCGTAACGGGGCAAGGAAGCAATTAAACTATGAACTGTCTCAATATCGTTTTGAGAATACCTTCGTTTATGCTTTCCAAGTTTTCTCCTTTTATCTTTTTCAGGAATGATGATATTGTCTTTAAGCTTACTTATAATATATTCCACTCGGCCTCTACCAATTCCGTGCACAGAAATAAAGCATTTTTGAAAATTTTTATACTCTTCTCATTTAAGTGGACGGTGTATTCAATAGAGTAGGTTGTTCTTGTATCCATCTTTTTGGTCTTTCTTTTAATGTTATTTTTATGTATACATCCATATAAATATGCGTTTTGTAAATTATAATTTCCAAGCTTCCAGAATTTTGAAGATATTGTTGTTTTTTCTTCTTCTGATAGCTTCATAAAGCATTTTTCTTTACACTAACAAGGGGGACCAATGACTTTCTTTCCAATTTTCTGACCACTTCCTCTATATTTTTTGTAACTTGGTTCAGAATCTTTACATGCTTTTGTTCTGTTTTGTTTATTAATCTATATTTTTCTTTTTCTTCCTTTCTTAATAACATAATCCTATACCAAATAAATTAAGTAACACACATAACATTAAAATCGCTCTACGAGAGTAAAAACTGGTATCTGACATCACTTGACAGGTTTTACTTGCACAGGTCAAATCCTAAACCCTAAACACTTACTTGTTCTATTTCAGAATTTTCAGAAGATAGTTCTTCTTTAATATAATCAGTGTCAGAATCTGAACCTTTAAATGGATCCTCAGGCGATGAAACATCTCTATAATCTGACATATTTAGCCTATACGTAGTATAAAACACAGGACGTGTTAAATAAAGTTCAAGCAGTTGACATGCAGTTGACAGGCAGTTAACAGGTTTTACTCTCATAAAATAAAATTATTATTACTTAACATTTTTTTATGCCAGCAGCTAAAAGCATATATGAGCAAAAGGCCGAATTAAAACTTTAAAATTTGTAATATATGTATGTAACACGATTTTGATGCACAAATTTTAAAATTTCATGTATTGTCAGTTTACATGTTTCACGACCGAACGCCTCAATTCATTATTGTTTATAAATTTTAGAAAGACACGATTTGTTAAAAATATTGCTGTCTCCTTCCTTTCCATAGGCCCTACATCGATGCACAGAAATCTTGAATGAGCATCAATAATAGCCAGTAACACAACAGAAAAAAATGACTTATAATTGAAACATAGACTTCCTGAATTTTTGGAGCAAATAACTCGTACATGTATTCCATCAATCTGGAAACATGCAACAATTTGGAAAATTCCATTTCTCGAAAAATTCTTTGGATATTGTTATGAAATCTTGTTTTGAGGGTAAAAATATAGGTACCAGCTTAGTACATAGAACTTTTAAAACTTCACGTACAATAACACTGATGTAATTGTGAGAAATTCTATAATTGAATGACATTGATCGCAATGACTCTCCTATAGCAAGGAATCTACTATACAAATTCGGTTAGCGTATTTAGACATTACTCATATAATAAAATACCTGAGGACTAGAGCAAGTTTTTCCCGGGATGTAATCGGTTTTTTAACAAATTTAGTAGGACTTTTTTCTAAATCATTTGATACAATACTTAACACCTTTTTAAATTGATATCTATTGAGTCTCAAATACTCGTTAAACTTTATTTCATTGTCTATTAAATGTCTCTGTAGCAGTAGATTAAAATACCCTTCCTTTTTTCTTTCAAGGAATATATCACAAGTTTTTTTTCTCTTTTTTGGCAGTTTTAATGATATCAGAATATCATCTTCGTCGTCTTCCATAAGCAATTCAGTTAGAGCAATGATTTTTGTATTAACTCTTTTCGACATAAACTGACCGGCAAAAAAAACCGGCCACCTAAAAAAATGTTAAAATTAAAACCTGATTTTTGCGCAAACTACTGGTCGGAATTTGATGATTTTTTTTTCAATTGTAGCCCTGTTAGGGGTGAATTACCTACAGAGAGAAGATGCCCAAAAAGAAAAATTGACCTATTGTACAGGGCGTGTAAATAGTGTCATGTTTTTCATCAAAGTTTAAAGTCTTCCACGGGCAATGCCAGGTAGCTGAGGCATATGAAAACTATACAGTGGATTACATTATTACATTATTAGACAGGTTACCTTGTGTCCAGTCCCACAAACAATGATAATTTCACGCTAATTTTATCCTCTAGCTTAATAAACTGTATGTGGAAAAGTGCAAGATGTCTTGAAAAAGTTGAATATCTCTGGAAGGGTACAAGATAGAGGGACGATTAAAAAAACAAAATACTCCTTAGACATCGGGTTACATCACTGCATGGTCTGCGAATGCTTGAGCCACCTTGTATTGTCCACAGAAGACGATAAACTTTGATGAAGAAACATGACACTATTTACACGCCCTGTACAATATGTCAATTTTATTTTTCGAGCATTTTCTCTTTGCAAAACATTCACTAATAACAGGGCTACAATTGAAAAAAAAATTATCCAATTCCGACCAGTAGTTTGCGCAAAAATGAGGTTTTAATTTTAATATTTTTTTGGTGGCCTGTTTTTTTGCCGGTCAGTTTATGTATTTTAGCGAATGATGTATGACTTAAGAAATTAAACAAATATTTTTGTTTACATTTTCCGTAGAGGTTAAACATTTTAGAAAACGCATTATAAACAAATCACTAGAAGCGAATGAACGCGTTTAGTCGTAGTGACTACACTCCACGTTTATACGCTACGATTAATCACTCTAGACAGACCATACCTTTAAGCAGAAAAGACGGGAAAATAGATTTTTCAAGTCGAAAGTAACATATAGTGTAAAGCAAAAAAGTTAGGACAAATTCAAATAAGATGATGATATGATGTAACGCCCTCTATCAATATCAAAAAATTAATACAATATTTGGATTTTGCGTCATGAAAAACCCCTGTATACCAAATTTGGTCCAATTATAACTTCGCTGTTTAAAAATATTAAAAAAAACCACATAAAAATAAAATTTCAACACCTTGTATCTTAGAAATGACGAGTCTTAGGCCGCGTATATGTTGGACCGATGGTAAACGATAGAACCATAGTTTATTAAGTAAATTATACTTATTTTTCGATAATCTGTCACCCATATCGATTTGACACCATAATTTAGAAACACCTTGTATATTGAACTCCAAATCATGAAATTACTCAGGACGATGCTCATCATATCTCCTGGCGGATTTTTTTACAAAAGCAAAATTCCTCCAAAGGGGATTCCATTTCTTTCTTCCAATTTTTTTGTCCGGAGATCTGCTAATACTGCCGGGAAGCAATTGAAAAAAATTGTAGTACTTCAATTGAATTAAGTGCTACGACAAAAATATTATTATTGATTTGACATACAGGGTGACAATTTAAAAACTTACAAAGGCTATATCTGGGGAACAACAAAAGGTATCAAAAATTCCTCAAATTAATTTTTATAATATCGAGGGGGAACCAAAATGATATATTAACCAATCCGTTTTCACTTACCCCCTCACCCCCAGCCACCCCAACTCAATAATGTTAAATGGCAATCCCCTACTTGTGATACCTCATCGTAAAGCTCTTAAAAAATGCTTTTCAATGATACCCTACAAGGCTACATTTAATCATATAGTTTTCGGTTGATTAAGAAAAATTTAATTGAAACGTATTACATTTTAATTTATTCATTGTTAATTTAATAAATGGTGAAGATGATTTCATATTAATGTTCCGACAGCAATCTTAAAATTCCTAAATTTTCTTAGGTCTTTTTTGCTTCTAGGTAATTTTTTTCTGTGGTCTTTATTATTAACTGAACACATAAATAGTTCAAAAATACGATGTTTTTTTTAAGCCATTCTACAGGTATATTCACAGTTTTGCTTTAATATACGAACCTTACGAAGAGTATTGCTAGTATTATTATTTGTCAACATTAGATTTTCGTGTTTGGTCCAAACAACAATCTTAATAACAATGGTGTACAACTTAGCTGAACGTGTGGAAATGATTTTCATTTACGGTTCCCATAATGAATGTTTCTTAAGTGCAGCTCGAATTTTTAATGAGAGGCATCGAGACAAAAACGTAAGCCATGTGTACATTCGCCAACTAGTAGCTAAATTTCCAGAAACTGGTTCTGTTGGGAATAGAAAAAGAAGTCAACCGAGAGTACTTGATGAAGCAACACAAATTGAAGTTCTTGGGCAGTTTGCAATGAATCCAACTTTGTCGACTCATCAGGCAACTAGCAACTGGATTATCACGCGAATCAATAAGGAAAGTACTGAAGTTGCATAAGTATAAAATGCAAATCCTTCATGAACTTCACGATGAAGACCCGGATAGAAGAATTGAATTCTGTGAAATTATGACTAATAGAATTATTGCAGAACCTCGATTAGTTAAAAATATTTGTTTCAGTGATGAGTGTACTTTTTTTTAAATGGATGCGTTAATAAACAAAATCGCCGTTACTGGAATGATGAAAACCCACATGTCTTTAGAGAAGGGCATACGTAATTCCCTCGGAAAATTAACATTTGGGCCGGTATATTGGGAGATACAATTGTCGGCCCCTTATTTATACAGGGAAATTTAAATGGCGAAATGTATGCTGATATGCTAGATCGGTCTATCGAACCTCTTAGTTCAAGAATGAGAAAACCAGATCGATTTAGACGGAAACTCATCTTTAGACTTAGACTAGATTTACTACATTTCTAACAAGATGGTGCACCTCCGCATTATGTACTTCCCGTTAGGCAATGGTTAGATAATCACTATCCCAACCAGTGGATTGTAAGAAGAGGTTCGATTGAATGGCCGCCTAGATCTCCGGACCTAACGGCACTCGATTTTTTTCTCTGGGGTCACCTAAAATTTGTTGTTTTTAAAACATAACCTGAATCAATAGAGTAACTACAGGAAAGAATAATTCAAGAATGCCGAGCTATTTCCAGAGAAACATTTGCAAATGTACGTCAAGAGTTTCAAAATAGACTCTATTATTGTCTTCAAAATAATGGAGATCATTTTCAGCATTTACTAAATTAACAATGAATAAATTAAATGGTAATACATTTCAATTAGATTTTCCTTAATCAACTGAAAACTACATGATTAAATGTAGCCTTGTAGGGTATCATTGAAAAGCATTTTTTAAGCTTTACGATCACAAGTAGGGGGTTGCCATTTAACATTATTGAGTTGGGGTGGCTGGGGGTGAGGGAGTCAGTGAAAACGGATTGGTTAATATATCATTTTGATTCCCCCTCGGTATTATAGAAATCAATCTGAGGAATTTTTGATACCTTTTGTTGTTCCCCAGATATAACTATTGTAAGTTTTTAAATTGTCACCCTGTATATTGTCAATTGATTGAAATGTAGTTTTTTTTCCCAAAAAATGAATTTATTGTATTATATCGAGGGGTCCTAAGAAAAACTATCTATCTTTTTGGAGCGAGTTAATAAAGTATGTATCTTTTTAGAGCAATTCTATAAACTGACTATCTTTTCAATGTTTGATCATAAACGATCTAAGTTTTTGATTTCGAAAGAGAAAGTGCCTATTTTTTTCAGCGCCCGGCAAAAACTATCTATCTTTGAGAAAATGAAACAAAAATCACTATATTTTAGTTGCTAGGAAAAATTATTTATTAAATTGTTTATTGACATTGACGTTGAGAAATATTCAAAATATTCATTCAGAAATAATGAATGAGAATCGTGTAAATTATCTCACACCTATAAAATGTGATTACCTACCAAAAAGTGACGAAAAAATATATGAAAACCTCGATGATAGTTTCAATTGATCTTAATGGTAATTCTTCGTTGACCGATTTTTCATCAATTAACAACACCTTTACTCTAGTTCCAAGTGACAATAATTCGAAAACATTATCTTCATTAAAAAGAAAAAGAAACAATAATCCAGCAAGGTCTAACGAATTTCAACCCCACAAGAAAATGCGAAAACCTGAACTTTGGTTGAAAAATGAAGAAAAATTACGAAGAAACACAAATCAAAGCTACGTTAATTACAAAGAAAAAATAGTTCAGCCGCGAGTTATGAAACCTACTTGTCTTAAGAAGTGTTATTTGAAGTGTTCTATAAAAATAAGTCAAGCTGATCGACAAAAACTTTTCAATGAATTTTGGAAAATTGACAATTACGACGATAAAATTGGATTCTTATCACGATGTATGACAGTTTTTAAAAAAAACTTGTTATGATGAACATCTTCCTTCCAGGCGATCAAACTCATGCATTTATGAACTTTTCGTTAATCAAGAAAAAGTGAGAGTGTGTAAGTGTGTGTCGATTGGCTGTGGCATGATCCATACTGTGATATGAACAATGATGAGAGATGGTGCAAAATTTTCCCGTGATAGAAGAGGAAAACACACTAATAGGGGAAATAGAGTTAAAGATTCTACTATTCAATCCATAGTGGATCATGTGAACTTGTTAGAGAGAAAACCTTCGCATTATGTGAGAAAGGACACAAGAAAAGAATATTTCAATGATGAAAAATTAAAAAGTCGTAAACAATTACACAAAATGTATTTAAAGTGGGTTAAAATTGACCGTCCTGGAGTAGAATGTGCATCTTTACGTCAGTATTCTGATGTATTCAATACAAAGTTCAACATTGGTTTTTCTTTACCTAAGAAAGATCAATGTAATATGTGTTCAACTTGGAACATCAACAAAAATGATCCAGAAAAACGTCAACTTATAGAAACCTTATACGAAGAACATGTAGCAAATAAAATATGGAGTCGGGAATATAAAGACGCTGATAAAGCACGCGTTTTAGATGCAAAAAATAATCCAAATTTGTGTATTGCTGTTTTTGATTTACAAAAAACACTTCAAATCCCCAAAGCCGAAGTGAATGTTCTATACTACAAACGAAAGTTATCCATGAATAATTGTACTGTCTATGATATAGGTAAAAAAATGGGATATTGCTACGTTTGGACAGAAGATGTAGGTTGTAAAGGTTCTTGTAAAGTGGCTAGTTATATTTTTGACTTTATTGAAAAAAAAGTGGCTGAGAACTAAAATGAATTTATTTTCTATTCGGACAATTGTGGTAGGCAGAACAAAAATCGTTTTGTTTTTACAATGTTTGCGGTTGCAGATGAAAAATTTGATGTAGAGATTACACATAAATTTTTTAGAATGTGGCCACACTCAAAACGAAGGTGATTCAATGCACAGTGCCATTGAAAATGTTAGTCGAAGGTGCGAGGTATATACTGATGATGATTGGATACGCATAATCCAAAATTCGCGGCCAAATGGTCCTCCAGATGAAGTAATCAAAGTATCTCAAAAATATAATTTTTGATTTCAAAACTATTGTGTCGAAGATAAATACCAAAACAGATGTTTTTGGAAAAAAAATTCCTTGGAAAACAGTCCGCCAGGTTCATACCAAAAGTGGAAAATTTTTTTACAAAACTAAATTATCAGAAGAATATAAAGAAGTAAATTTGAATTTTGGCATTGCAACCCCATATGAATTAAAAAATTACAAACTTAAACCGTATTATAATGGAAACTTAGGAATTTCAGCTTCAAAAAAGAAAGATCTTTTATCGTTATGCGATACAAGAAAAAGCATCATACCTGCAAAATATCATTGGTTCTATAATGCATTAATGACGAAGAATAATGCTAATAATCATCCTGATAATTTAAATATAGTGGAAGATGAGATTCCTGAAGAGATTAGAAATATTATGTAAATTTTTGTTTTTGTTTTTGAAAGATAGATTAAAAAAATTTGACATTTTTTTGTATGAACTTGATGGATTGTTTTCCATGGAACATTTTTAACGAATTTTGGATTATTTATTATTATTATCATTTTTAATGGCACCGTGCATTGAATCACCTTCGTTTTGAGTGTGGCCAAATTCTAAAAATTTATGTGTAATAAAATTCTTCAGCTGTAACATACAAAAACAAAACGATTTTTGTTCTGTTCAACACAATGAGAATCACTTTGAAACTCATATTCACCTTCATAGGAAACACTCGCTTAAAAAAAATCATTATTCTAAGAATAATTGAAATTATAATCGAGGTTTTCATATATTTTTTCGTCACTTTTTGGTAGGTAATCACATTTTATAGGTGTGAGATAATTTACAGGATTCTGATCCATTATTTCTGAATTAATATTTTGAATATTTTTCAACGTCAATGTCAATAAACAATTTAAAAAATAATTTTTCCTAGCAACTAAAATATAGTGATTTTTGTTTCATTTTCTCAAAGATAGATAGTTTTTGCCGGGCGCTGAAAAAAATAGGCACTTTCTCTTTCGAAATCAAAAACTTAGATCGTTTATGATCAAACATTGAAAAGAGAGTCAGTTTATAGAATTGCTCTAAAAAGATACATACTTTATTAACTCGCTCCAAAAAGATAGATTAGTTTTTCTTAGTACCCCTCGATATGTATACAGGGTGTAACATAAG
>JABRWK010000339.1:36167-47159 GCA_013372445.1 Hypothenemus hampei | reverse complement strand
ATACTTATCAGCGAAGAATCCAATTTCTTAAAATATATTAATAACATTTCCGGTTGAAATATACCTGTTTGGATGTTATAATGCTAACGAAATAATTCTATCAAGGTGAAAATTTCCATTTAACGTTTTCATATTCTATTGTGTGTTTGACAACTAATGATATTCGGGTTCAGAAAATTCATTTTTTAAATGGAACTCTTTGTCTATTATTCCACTATTTTATAGAGAATTTTTAGGCGTTACCATCATACAATTACAGCTTATATATTCTGAAATGGACCGTCTTTCAGTTATTTCCTATTACATATCGTTCACCGCATGCAATAGTGGCATATCTCGAAAATTGCAAGTTTCGTATTAGTTAGCCTATTTGACTCATCCTATTTTGTTTTGTAATATAAGCAAACGAATGAAAAATTTGATCAATTAGTTTCCTCAAAGTAGCGCAAACAAAATTATTAAATTATAATAAATATTATTTCTAGGATTCTAGAGAGGTTTTAGGATTAGGCAATACAACCTATATAATTTGAAATAATAACTTAAATATTATTATCATTTTTAAATTTTCAAAATATATGTTAATGTAGTAACTAAATAATTAAAATCAAATTATAATAAATTTTAATTTGACATTTCTTGAAAATGTCTTTTTTAAAAATGTGCCACTATTGCACGCGGTGAGCAACATGTGAAAAAATGATATTATTTTGTGAATTAATAAGTCGGCTATAAGTTAAATAAATGTTACATTTTACAACCAATCATCTTTCAGAGGGAACAAACCTTCTACATTTAAAGATCCTTGAACAAATTGCAGTTGGATATGTCGGTATTAGACGAATGTGAGGTAGAAAAGTAACTACAAATCCAAACAAATAAAGTGTTTCCATAGTTCAGATTGAATTTGGAAACATTTATTCAATTTCTAAAAGAATAGCCCTGTTTTTTTTTCTAAATTCAGTTTACAAAACATGACCTGGAAATAATGCGATGAACAAAATTGTACCAATTAACAAACTCGCCAAACATTAGTTTTTGAAGGGGGAAAATCTGAGAGCGATGGAGAGCATCAAACGATTAATTTAAAATAAGGATTATTCCATTAAGAATCCAGAAGCACATACAGAATATCCCAGTATTTCTCAGTTTAGGGGAAAGAAATGAAAAAACGCTCGGATTTTACTTTGGAGGGGACACATTTTTCTTTTTACGTCCAATCTTGTAGCTGCAACTCTTAATTTTAGTCTTGAAATCTTAAATGGTATGAGGTATGTATGAGGTAGATAATGATAAATCTTGTTAAATAATGGCCAATTCTCACTTTTAAATTTGGATTAGTTGATAGTAAAACTACTTACCAAAAATTTTAGTCAATTAAATATTGAAAATGTGGACCATAAACCTTCATACTTCATAGCAGTAAAGATATTGCTCAGAATGCTTTCTGACATTGTGTCTGATATTGCCGGTCTAATTTGATTGCATTTGTTAATGATTCGTTATATTGATTTGAGCTATGTTGTTAGATGTAGCTATAGGAAAAAGTCCATCAGAGAATATGCAGGCTACTTCACTTATATGGTCTTTTCCCAATCCATCATTCAGGAAAACTAATTGCCTCACGAGCCATGTTTAATGTAAAGAAGCACAATCATTCTCTTCAATTATATCTATGAAAGCTTAACAGTGGTTCCCACTAAATCTAAGTACGTACATTTCGTCATTCCAATCTCCAGATATACCCGAAGGAATACCCCCATATTCAGCATTTCCGAATACTGGGTATAGTATACTTCATCGAATATTCGTGCTTTCAACGTTCATTGAAAATGCTGATATCAAAAAAGAAATTCTTATCACTATTGATTCACTTAGTCATTATATGACAATATTCTCTCAACTTCTGAATTACGTGGATTTTATAGAGGTGAAATTGATATATTTTTGAGTATTCCTTTGTTCTACTTTCAACCCGTGTCATTAAATTAAAAAAAAGAGACACCATTTCAATTCTCTCTCGAATGATGTAAGTAAGACCTTTTTTATATTTAAAAAATTAAAATCTTAGAGAGACACTTTTACTTTTTGACGCAATTCTTTGTAAACAGCTCTTAGAAATTAAAAAAAAAATTACAGATGTCGTTGAAAAAATAATTGAATGGCTTGTAAAACGACATATCACTCGATATTCCATTCCACTTAAGATTTCAGGCCTGAAAATAGGAGTTGGAGGTACGAAATTGGCAATACCAAAAAAATTAGGCCCTCTTCAAAAGAAAATCGACAAGTTCATGCCTTTTTTCATTTGCTTAAGGTGAGAAATACTAAATGATAAGTTTTTGGTAGTTATCCTGTATGTAATAATGATCATTCTGGCTTATAACCTATTTCATTCCTAATTCCTCTTATTCCTAAAAACACAATTAAGGAAATTATGACTCATCATTTACAAAAGAAATTTTGAAAATGTGTCACGGCTCCTTTAAATACTGTAAAGTCCTAAACAAATTGACTTTTATACAGTTTATGTTAAATCTTTTGTCGACACTGGAATTCAATTTGCAATAACAGACATATCCTCACATATGCAACCCCATTGGACGAGAACTAATCTGATTAGGACGGAAAGTAAAAAAAAGGTGTTGCCAAGAGGGATGGCTTTAAAAGTAATTTGAAAAATAAACAATTTCCCCATGGGAACGAAGGACTGTTTGTGTGATTTCTGGCAACTTATTTTATTCATATATTTATGTCACATCAGCTGAATATGGATGGCAACCTACTTATAGGTCAAAAAGAACTCCTTAAGTACCTGTTTATTTATTCTAGTCAGTTGAAAACCCCCAGTAATCAGAACATTACACAGATCATCCCGCGTAAAAAAGAACATTTCATTAGTTGTGCTTTATTGAGATGACACAAGGTAGAACAATAATAAAAAATTGAATTCAAAGTGAAAAAAAATTAGAAAAATCTAAAATTCCACATTCCAATATAGGTTAATCGAGAGTACAGAGTTTATAACGTTTATACAAGGTTATTCACGTAACTGATTTACTTAGAACTTTTGAAATAGTAATGTTTTTATTTTTCATATTCGGGGTTTGGATAATACGGTTATGGCCTGTTCATCTAATATATTCTCAACATCAAACTACTTCCGTTTAAATTGAAAGTTAATGTCAAATTCCTTATTTTAAACGCAACACCCTGTAATTTTGTATTTTTAGGCTCGAGACGTTAAGTTGATCAAATACTTATTAAATTTCCATTCCTTTAGCTAGTCTCTCTATTCTTATGAAACTTTGTTAATCAGACATGACTGATTAAAATGATTGTAATAATTCAATTGGTATTATACTGAATGTCTAAAAAATATACTCAAATTTAAAGAACTTTAAAGACAAGAAAATAATTTACTTTAACAAAAACATCCTGTGTACTTTATAAAGATTTACTAGTTAAAAGTTTCTAATGAACTAGTTATGTGAATCACCCTGTACAACGAGTTAAAATAGCAAAAAAATTAACAAATATAATTTATGAAAATAGTATAAACAGCAACTTAATAAAGAATAAAAAGAGATTTTAATTGAAGCAAGACCATGTAATTAAAGAAAAACTACAAACAAAAAATGATGATAGATCAAGGAAAGGAAACAGACAATTAGATATAATAGTTTGGAGAGGACTTCCACATTAAATTAGAGGGGTATATTAGAAAAAATAAAATTAGAAAGAAAATCACTAATCTATTAAGCAAAATGAAAAAAATTAGGTGCCTACTTTTATTGATCATCATAATGTTCGGAAAGTAAAAATTAGACTCCTCACGTATGACTCCACTCGAAACTACTCCCACCATGCCTCTAATATAGATTACCTGGAGACTTGAACTAATTGCGTTCAAATGGCGGAATAACGAACCTCTTTTCCATCCAGAATTATGCACGCCTAATTAACTTAATTCTGCAAATTTTTAATCTTTTAATGCAGGTCGAAAAAAGACGATGTACTAATAGGAAATATGGAAAAAATGGTTTTATATATTTTTTGTTCATGTATCCCAAAGAAAAAGCAAGAAACCATTTGAAAATTCGTGTCCAGGCCATAAAGCACAGAATCTTTCCGAATTCGTTAGTGTATCGGATGCTTTAGATAAATTAATTTCCAAAATAATTAAATTAATTGAAAATTTGATTAAAAACTGAATTAGCTGATTGATTAAAAATTTTCACCGTGGAATAATGTTTCTGAACCAGATTAGTTGTATTATGAGAATTTCTCAAATGCGACAATAAATTTTTCTTATTTTACATTTCGTATTTATGTACATATTTATATGTAATTTAGTTAAAATTTCACATTTCTTATGGAAAAGCTTAAACTGGAAAGTGTTCAGCCACTGGCGGAATATTGATTCCATAATTTCTGGAATCAATTAGGCCCACCAAGATAATAATTGCATATAGGCGAAAATTATCAGAAAATGCCACCTTTAATTATGTTCGCCCTCGTTGTTATCTTGTTAAGGTCACTGCGACACTAAATATTACTTTTGCCTCCCACTATTACATTTAGAAAGATAATCGGTTTTGGGAAAGAGGATACATCGTTAGCAGTTCTAATTAGGACTACAGAAATGACCAAAAACTCATTTAATTAATATCAGTAAAAGCTGCTTTTTTTTAAAAGAAAAAAGAAAACAAATTTTGATTTATATTAAAATAAGAGTGGATTTTCTTTCAGAAATGTATTCCTGCGGGGCTGATGATAACGAAGCAAGTCTTATGAAGAATCTAATGACGAATTACGATCCAGGCGTTCGACCGGCACAAAATTCATCATTACCTTTAACAGTCATTTTTGGAGTCTCGTTACATCACATAATCGATGTCGTAAGTTTTATTTTCGATTTTTAAGGATTTTCAAATAAAAAGAGACTTTTTGCTATTAACTATGTATAGGGTTTTTAGGAATTGTATTCCAACAGTGAAACAGAAAAAAAGAAAGAAAAAAGAACATTCATTACACTGTGCAACAAATTTGGGTGATGATAATGGACATGGATGATTTTTGGTAAAAAGTTTATTTATGTCAAAAGAAAGTATACGTATTTCGGGATTTTGCTGGGTTAGCTCGAAAAATGGAGATTTCTTGAGTTGAATATCGTTAAGTTATTAATCGCTATTCTACATACAATTTTTTNCAGAAGAAAAAATAAAGCATATCGAATTTGCATACAAATGGATGACTAATGATGACAAAGAGTACATGAAAGCATTGTTAAATGATTATCGTAAAAGTAACTCTAATTCTTAGTTTTTTTTTCTTGACTTAATTTTAAATTTAATTTACCCTTTACTAGAATTTATAAGTTTAGATCTTAGAAAATACACTTTATTACATTTATTTCATACGAACTTATTCACGATTACGTTGAGACTAATAAAACTGTTAGAAAATAACATTTTCTGGTTGATTAATTACTTTTAATTTCGTCAGAACACTCTTACAATTACACATGGTTCTAAGTACGTGTGCATATCTTTTTAAAATACCCTGTAAAACATTAAGATGTCATATTATTAAGTGATTTTCGATTATCAATCTCTTCACAGGATACTGTTTTAGTGCATCCCACTTCAAAACGTTCGATATTTTAAGAAGATCAGACATTATGTCACAATCAACCAAAAAAACGCTCCCCTGAAAAATTTGCAAAAATGTACTTGAAACCTCGTGGAAATCATGCGACGATTTATGTGGAAAGTTTTTTTGATGTCGTGTAGTTGCCTAAATCTTCTCCTACCATACTGTTGCGATTAAAATTTTTAATCATTTGTTTTTTCATATCTCTGCCGCGTCTTTTATTTTTCGTTCTCAGATTTCTTTCTCCTTTTTTCACTATAAATAAATTGCAATTTGTTTTATGGATTTTTAGGATGAGAAAAACCAGATTTTGACTACAAACTGTTGGATCACACAAATCTGGATGGACCACCATTTGAAATGGAATGCATCGGATTTTGCGGAAATCAACGTAATTCGAATACCATATCAACGCGTGTGGCGACCTGATCTCATTCTGTACAATAAGTAAGTTCAACTTATTATTGCGTATATGGAAATATACAGGGTGAACCAATTTAATGTGTTAAACTACAAGACAAAAAACCTTTTTACATACTTTACGACTGAAGTTCACTCTGCACAAACGTTTAATGCATTCTGTAGTGTTATTTTAAGTATGAATGAAGAAATCTGTCTAATTAGTGGTTTTTCGGGATTAATTATGTCTCGTCATTTGGTCAAATTGGATTTTTCTAACATTAATGCGACGACATCTTTTTGCACAGTGCGGATCCTCAATATCAATCATCGGTGATTAACACGAATGTAATTGTGTCGAGTAATGGCCAAGTGGTCTGGCTATCCCATGGCATTTACCGATCATCCTGTGACATCAATGTTGAATATTTCCCGTTCGATGTGCAAAGTTGTCACATGAAATGGAGCTCATGGACTTACGACGGATATCAGGTAAGAAATTTAATCGTTTTTGACTGGGAAACATACATACATTTGCTTCCGAACTGTAATAATATAAACAAGTGTTTTTCCAGCGTCTTTTGATTTGTTATTACAGAAGGTTCAATGCTGAAGCCCGATTTTCTAATTATGATGAAAAAAGCGAAAACTAATTTATTTTAATTTTCTAAAATTAGTTCTTGCCGCCCAACATTCAAGAACAAGCAGGCTATTTTTGAAAAAGTTATCGGGAAGTTTTATATTTTTTCTAAACATCTAAATTTAATAAGTTTTATATTTATTCATTATGATAAAAATAAATAAATTTGTTTCTCATCCAGATTTAGTTTTGGTCTTGGAATTAGTAAGACACTGACAATGAGTAGAGAAAATAACATATCATCAAAAAAAATGCTTGAATGGATTGTCATTTTCAAAGAATCATCCTGTATTTTAATTAATAATCACCAATATTTAATCAGTAGGTTGCAAAAATATGAATTTTTAATTTTACTAATTTTTTTCATGATGTGTAGTTTTTGCCGTCCAATGTACGCAAAAAGGATGAAAAATAAATAATAAAATCAGGAACGTTGAAACGAAGAAAAAACTAAACCTCATTTTAACACAATAGAGGTAGCATTTCAGAGTAAATTTTTTTGGCACTATTATTCTTTAATTTTTATTCAGTTTTTCTTTGGGAGATTGGTCTCATTTCTGAATTGATTATCTGGTTATTTACTTATCACTTACCATAAAGTTGGCTATAATTCAAAAACGATTGAAGATATCGATTCACGGTTTTCGCTATTAAATTCATTATTTAACGCTATAAATTTTAAGGTATTTATGAGTTAGAAATTTCCAGAAAATTACAGAAGAATGTATAAACATGGGAAAGTTTCTTGAAATCGCCCTTATAGAACTGATATAAAATAACTGAATTGTGAATTTAAAAGCTCTTAAAATGCTGTTTTAGAAAATACGATATTCATCTAGTTCGCTCCAATAGTTTTTAAATTATATCACTTTGAATCCGAGACGATATTTTCCTCTTTAATACCTTTATTATGATAAATGGAATAAAGCTTGAAATAAAAAATCTACGTAATTAAGATATAAATAGAACTGTGATATTCTTACTAGAGAATTTCTCGAGACGTATCTTAACGATTTTAATGAAATTTTATAAATAGTTTAGACCTATTTAAGGATAATGGTATACCTACATATATTTTATCAGCAATCGTCAAGGTTTGAGAAGTTTCCCAAAATTTCTTGACTTTTTCGCTTTTTGGGAATATTTTTGACTCAAATAAGTCAGAACAATCCAAAAAAAATTAAAACGTTCCTTTTTAATTCATCATCGATCTATCAAAGTCCGGAAGAAATATCGTTTTTAGTTTTTTTATTCAAAAACTTAACTTTTTTTGTTTCCCTTTTTCCAGACATCGAGCTGTCTCATTCAACGTTTTACCATTGTATAGAGAAAATATTTTTCGAAATAATGACGTGGACTGGAGTACGATATCATGTTTCTAAGAAAAGTTATAATTGTTTAAATAAAAACGTGTGCACCATGTTCAACCGCTTAAAACTTCAGAATCGCAGATCGTAGAAAAAAAGTTAGTATAATAAAAAAAAGCTAGATTTAATGAGTAGGGGAAAGTATTGTACTCAGGATCACAATTTACACTGAATTTTTTGTAAGGACCGCTTTTCGGAATTTAACGATAAAAAAATCTCTTTTGATAGCACTATCATTCCTACTTACGATGTACTTTTTGAGAATTTATATTTTAAGCAATTCGAGATAAAAAAATATTTTTAAATTGGATTGTTATGTGATCAATAGTACAAGACCATAATGTACCATTGATCACGCCCTTGGATCATTAAAGTCTTTTATCAATAAAAAAGATAAATTGTATTAAAAATAACATTTTTCTACAGAAAATCAAACACATTAATAGTCATTTAGTGTTAAAGTTAGAAAAGTCTATTTGAAACCACAACTCTTCATTAATTCTAGCTGAGCCACTTAATTCTATTAGAGTTGGTAGTTTTAAAATAATAGCTTCCGCTACTACATTAAATATTGCTTCGAATACTTATATGTATTATCTCGTTTATATAAGAAAGAATGAGATAATTGTAACATCTTATATTTCATGATCATATGATCATTGATCAGTAGTACAGGACGTTGTTTTGATCCAAGGTATACGACGGTATGTTTTTCTAAATAAAACCTCGATATTTTAGGTTATATAAAACATTCAAATATACCAGAACAAATTACTCACCCATAATCATTGATTCAGGTAGAAGATGATTTCAGACAAAAAACCCAACAGTGAAATTTTTTAAAAAATAAATATAAAAACCAAAATTTACTACTTTTAGACTTATAATATTTAATTTTTATTTTATTTGAAAACATTAGCACATGAATAACAGCTTTTCCGCTTGTTCGGATTCTATTAAATAAACGTTGTTTTAGTACCTACAATTATAATTACTTATATGGCAGAGTTGGGCAAAATGTAATCGATTATAATTATTTGATTACAAAAAAGTAATCAGTAATCACAAATTTTGAATACAATTCCATAGAAAATAAAATGTATTCATTTTCATGTATTCATTTCTTGTAGTATGTCGTGAATTCGTTCGAAACTGTGCTTACGAAAAAAATTTAAGAAATTCATACTGAATTTGAGTTGGATACAAGCAAAATCGAAGCTACAATTACAGACAACGGCAGCAACTTCATAAAATCTTTTGAAACTTTCGGGGTTCTTTTTTCGTGCATTGAGCAGGAAGATGCTGGATGTGTGTATTATTTTTTTAACATATCATCGGCTTAGAGTGTTAAACTATTATTTTATTTTATATTATTAGGCTATGACAATCACGGAGACGTAAAAATGGATGAAGATTTCCAAAAATACTTGCCCCGACACTTACGATGCTGCTCGCATACATTGAATTTAATAGCAACTTTAGACATGAAAAAGGTTATTGAAACAGACGTAGATTTGGAGATGCTGAACCGATACCCAGAAATAAAGAATATTTTTAAAAAATATAATACACCTTTACAACTATTATTATTGGTGACAACACTTCTGTATTATAATAAATGTGTTCAAATCTATTTGACTCTTCTTTGTACTCGTGATACAAATTTCCTGATAGTCAAATAGAAAATTTAGGAATTAGGAAGAAAGTAATCAAAGACGATAACGACTACAACTACAGTTACAAGTAATCAAATTATTCGATTCCCTGATAGTCGAAGTGCCATTTGCTATGAAAAAAGTTCGAATTGTAGGAAATTTGGCTCATAGAATTCAAAGTCAATGCACTTTTTTATTCTACTACCAAAATTCTTTATTAGAGTTACAGAAAATTCGACTTATAGGAGTTCAACTATAATGGTAGTAGATTACATTTTACCCAATTCCGTTTACTCTAAATTACAATAATTAATTACTTGTAATCGAAATTACTTTTTAAAATAGTAATCATGATTAATTGTAATTATGATTACTTGTAATTATTTTTGTAATCAATTACATTTGTAATCGATTACGCCCAACTCTGTTATATGGCAGCACATGGTGGTTGTTAAGGAACTGAAGGGTGATCCAAAGTACATTGTGATAAAGATACAACACATTCCCCTACCAAAGCTCGGTACCATCAAAAAAATTTTTTTAACTAATAATAAAATAGCCTTCCCCTGATAACTAACAAAAGAAATCTAGTTTTTTTATTATATATTAACATTTCTTCTGCGATCTGCGGTTCGGAAGTTGTAAGTAGTCGAACATGGCGCGCACGCTTTTATTTAAGTGATTAAAACTTTCATAGAAATATGTATAATATCGAACATGTAATGCAATGGTAAAATATTGAATGAGACAATGTGGAAAAACGGAAGTAAAAAAATTGAAATTTTTGAATAGAAAAAAACTAAAAGTGATATTTTTTCCGAACCTTGATAGGTCGATGGCGAATTGAAAAAGGAACATTTTACTTTTTTCCAGTGTTCTAATTCATCTGGGTCAAAAGCTATTCCGAAAAAACGAATAAATTAAGAAATTTTGAGATTAGTTTTCTCCGCTTAAATATTGACGATTGCCGATAAAATATATGTATACCATTATTCTATGATATGAAAAGTATACAGTAAGCGCCAAATGTATGGAATAAATTCATTTAAAATTTAAGGGTTCTTTTTTTGGAAAAAAGCTCGGACCCATCGATTTTTATTTTTGGCTGCGGTTTTTTTGATAGCAAATTCCTATGTACAGGGTAACCAAAAACTAAGTTATGACCACTAACTTTATTTTTTCAAATGGGAACGCATATTTTTTATTTTATTTCTGAATTCTCCTTCAAATTTCATGTATGTTCCATTCTCAAATTCATGTATACAGGGTAAACCAA
>JABRWK010000339.1:9170-21341 GCA_013372445.1 Hypothenemus hampei | reverse complement strand
TTTTTTTAAATCTAAATTTTCGAAGAGAACCTGTACATTTAGATATAGGAAAGTATAATAGTTTTCGATTGGCAATAAATCTGTCTATTTATTTAAGAAATTAAATATAGGGTGTCCCATTTAAATTAAGCAAGTTATTATACATCAAAGTCAATACATATTTGAAGTTATTTTTCGAACACCTTGTATAAAATAATTTCATTTACCTGATTGTAGCACAAAATATGTATCATTCGTAAGGTTTGTTGTGAATTTCAGCTTATTTCGTTTTAAATTTGGTTAGAAACAAGGTTTTTAAAATTGCACTACATTTTTACAAAATCTCAATTACTTAAAAATCCTTAAGGTTTAGGATAGATAAACCTTAATCAAACTAATATTTATTTTTGTCGCGCAATCCAAAAATGCAAAAACAAAATGGGGTATTCCATTTAGAAAAACATAACTTTGGTATATTTCACTACTTTAGAGCACCCTGTATAAAACCAAAATAATTTTAGAATGTACCCTCATATGAGTTCTATCCAACGTAAAAAACAAAATTTCAAAATATTGAATACTTTAGCTGTAATCGTCCGAGGCCGCACTAGGTGGATACCCTGTATACAGGATGAGCCATAATTAGTGTTAAAAACTTCAATAGTAGATTGTCTGATCGAAAATGGTATTAGTTTGTTATTGGAACCATAGTCCGAAAATGCGTCATTATAAAGATACAAGGTGTTGAATATTTATTTAAAAAATTTTAATTTATTAATATTTCTAAAAATCAAATTATAAAAGATTACCGTTTGTCTAATTGTTGCTAATAACCTTCTGGTGTCACATAGATAATTGCTAAACGCATCCTATGATTCCCATCAAATTGAGAGCAATCAGTTATATATGAAACTTTCTATCTAGGAACGATTCCAAAAAAAAAAACTAAAAAAACGGAAATGAGTTACCTAATACTGATTGCTACTGTACACTCCGTAATAAAGTGAAGGCTACTTAACAGAACACAAAGCGTCTAAAACCCACTACGGATGGCATTTTGCTTCAAGATAATTCCCGACCATAGTAAATGTTGGGAAACTCTCGAACTCCTAACCTACAGTCTGGATCTTTTGCAATGCGATGACCACATGTTCGGACCGTTGAAAGAAACTTTGAGGGAAGCATTTCGATGCTGATGCAGAAGTGAAAACATTTTTGTGCAACTGTCTGATGACACGCCTCCCATCTTTGTTCTCTGATGGAATCAAGGTGCTTCCAATTCCCTGGAAGAAAAAAGTTATCATAGAAAAAGATTATAGAGAACAATAATATATCTTTACTTTTTTTTGTTAATTGTCTCACAAATCAGTAAATATTTTTCATTGAAATTTCCGTTAATATTTGAATGACCCACGTATCTTTTCGTCATACTGCTGATTTTTTGAACCAAGAATGGAATGGTAATCAAGTGCTTACCTCGCCTCATAAAAAACTTCGCCGATACATCTTGGCAAGAATGTGGACGTACTATAATAGTTTATGTCAATTATATCGCACACAGAATTTTTCAATTTGTTTTATTATAATCAAATTTGTATTTTATTAACTTTTTGCGCCCCATGGCATTTAATAAAAATTGTTGCGTAAGCTGTTCCACTTTTCTTATATACAGTGTATCTCAGATATGGATGCATAGCATGAGGATTTCTAAAATGGTAATGCATACAAGACCGATTAAATTAGAAAAAAGTAGAGTAATTCAAAGCAAAAAAATAATCTGTTTTGATATCAGCGAAATTCTGAATAGGTACAAAAATATCCATAAAAAATTACTTTTGGCGGTTTTCGTTTTTTACAAATAATCCTTATACAGTTGATGTTAGAGGAATGAAAGTTTCACATTATTAAAACACTTTCTTTGAGAACTATTTAACAGTTTTGTGGTTTTTCCTTTTAAGTCCTTATTTTTGGAGATAAATTATTAAACTCTTGATTTTTTTATGGATGCAATGTCGAATATTTCTATTCTTGAAATCACCAGAAAATTCCTTTTTCAGCCATATTCCACCATTCATATTTTTCTCAAAAACATCTTTTAATTACAGCCATTAAAACATCTTTTCATAAGTCGGATATAATTTTGATTCATACTGATAATATACAATAAGTAAACAAATGCCGTGGACACTTAAAAAATACTTTAAAATTGTAAAACACCAAACTACATATAATTCACACCCGGCTTAGCATACAATGTTTTAATAGTTATAACTAAAAGTTTCTGACGGACTGTTAAAGTTATTCTGTATCGTCTTGAATAAATTAATTGATTTTTTTTTTAATTTTATCAGGCTATTTCAGGATTTTGGATAGTATATCGTTAACGATGCACAAGCCTGGGAATGTGCTTCACCATCATTGTTCTTTTTTTTTCAGATGTAAAGACAGGGTGTTCATTTTTGGGACTAAAGCATGGCATCTCGGTTATTTGAATACAGGGTCGAGGGAGTTTAAATTTGATCAAAATTTCCCAATTAGAAAGTTATTATTATGTCATGTTGAGAAAGTTAAGATATTTTTTTAGATTGCTCAATAAACTTAAAAACTAAAACTCAAAAAACAAAAATTTTTAATTTTTGCTTTTTAATATTTTTTTATATTAAAAACTCTTTTTAGCTGAAACATTTGTAATACACTATTTTTATGGGAAATTCATATATTCTTACTAAAATTTCAAGACACTCTAGCTGTTTGAAAGTTATACACAGTAGTTAACTTTTTTTCCTTCAAACAGCCATTTTGGATTTTTATATTTTTATTGAATAAATCTCTTTTTACTCCACATCATGATGTATCACATGATATGTGCCAACTTCAGGATTGCATCGAAATATTGATAAAAATCGTTCTTGCAAAGAAGATAATTTTTTGTTTGACAGACACACACATACATACACACAGTTTTGGCAGTTCAATTAAATTTAATTTATTTTCAATGTGAAACGTAAAAAAATTCTAAAATAGGTCTGGTTTTTCTTCATTTAAAAACGACATTTTGTCGAGAAATTTGCAGTAAACTGATCGAACAAAACACAAAAAAAATCCACTGAAATTTAATTGAACCGTTAAAAATGTGTTTCTGTCAAACAAGATTATGCAAGTTGTTTACAAGGTGTTCTTCGTATTTTTGCTTATATTTTCATGAAATCTTGAAGTTGAACCATCTCATGTGATATATTGTCGCAAGTAAAAAAAATTCTATTCAAAAATGTAAAAATCCAATATCTGGCTATCAGAAAGAATAACATAATTGACTATTATGTGTAACTTTGACAATTAAAATACCATAAAATTGTCGCAACCATATTTAGATCCTCATAAAAGGGTGACTCATGAATGTTTCAGTTCAAAACATCCAACTTTCGCGGTTTTTGATATAAAAAATAAACCGAAACTAAATTTTTTTCCAAAAAACTTATCCAAACGTCCCAATTTTTTCAGCTGAATATTTTCGTGACCCTTCAATTGCCTTTCTTTACCCCCTAAATTAACCTTTCCATTTCGAGTATCTCTTCAAGTAATCAAGATCTCCATGCTCAAGTTGGAAAATTGGGCATTCTGTTTTGCTTGCTGCATACCACAAAGCACTAATTCATTATGCTTGGCTTTAAAATCGATTAGACTGATCAAGGAAATATAGTTTTCGTGGATAATTTTATTTAAAAACTTCATCAACTTTTATATTAGCATAGATATCGCTCTTGAATTCGTCATGTTTTTTAGATGACAAACCTGAATAATTAATAGGACAAAATGTATGGCATTTTAATTAAGTATCGACTAGACTAGCATAATTACTGTTTGGTGTTCAATGGAGATTATCCATGATTGATTGGAACTCTGGCGAGAAAGACAAGTTCGATTAAACGTAAACTTGCAACAGAATGGGAATTAGAAGGATGCTTATACGTTAGTTTATCAATGGGATACATGTCGTTGCTTGTCTTCACTAAAGAGAATAATATATTATTTAATACCAGAAAATTTTTCCAGAATTTTTAAATCGAATTGAAAGTATATGGAAATTCTTTTTCTAACAAAAAACTTATTATTAATTCTCTCCTCCTAAGGATTTATTATTAGTAAAGTGAGTTGAGAGATGGGGGGTTTCTTATTCGGTTTTAATTGATCCGCATCGAATTGGAGAAGTTTTCAAAGCAGCCAAAAGGAGGGAAGGGAGTTAAAGAGAATGAGACGAATTTTTACGATGGATCTTGTAATTCCCCTAAAAAATAAAATTACAAAAATTATGTAGGATTATGCCATTTTTTATTCCGCGTTCAACAAGAAGAGAGGTAAGTATGGTTTTAGCTGGAATAAGCTATTCTAGAATCCTGGCGCTGGTAATTTCGCCGCAAAGTTCAAACAGTTCAAACATACATAGGTATATCTTGGTTTTTTAAATGATTGAATGGATCATATATTCTTTACATTTGAAAGATCATAATTTTTTATTTTGATGGGATACTTTTTCTTCTGAACAACATTATGAAAAAATAATTATTAGTTTTTACTTAATTAATTTACTTATACTTATGTATGTATGCACAACCTATTTAACGTAACTCCGTAAACATGTCATCAATCGCTAAATCTCTAATTGATATACATTATTATCAAGTCAATTTCAAAATCTTTTTGTAAAGAAAATCAATAAAGGGATATTTTATAAAAAATTAATCAGTACTTTTGTGTCATAATAATAATATTAATAATAATAGTTTTATCAAGTTTAGACAACCATGTCTGTTTTATAGATTTACATATTTAAAAGACGGTCAAGTTAACCTATTTGTTAAAAAGAGATAAAAATATATTTTTAAGCTGGTAAGGATGGACATAATTGATATTTTAAATCACATATTGATAACGTGTTTACGAAGTGCCAAATGACTGTACGTAATTTTTTCAATAAAAACCAGTTTTACTATAGCTACAAGCCTTTTTTAACAGTTGCTAATTTCCTGACAATCGTCCAAAAACGGTACTGACATTAGATATAAAACAATAGAATTACCGCCTAACGAACCGAGACAAAGTATTAAAGGTCAGATAAATTGCAGTAGTCCTGAAACTATCAGGACGATGTTAATTGAATTTTGAAACCATCTCGGATATTGCCGCCAAGAAGTTAAACTGAAAGCAATTGGAACATTTATTTATTCGTTCTTTTAATAAACTGCTCCAAAAAATTAAGGGACAAAAATTAAAAAAGTATTTTAATGTTTTTTAAAAAGAGAAAAATGGTCGTATACCATTTGAAAAATAAGGCTTTTAAAGCTTCAAATTTCTAATATTTAAAATTTTGAGTAGAAATTTTTTTAAGCTACTTATTGCTCAATCATAAGAAATAGCGCGAGACAAAGATTTTTCAAATTTTTTTTTAAGATTCACGGACTTAGAAATATTTTTTTCAGTTAAACTAATGCATATGTCAATTATTTGTTTATTTAGCTTCAATTTGTTTTTTTTGTCCTTCTACGTCAAATTTTTTTGATCTTACTTTCAGTGAACAATGATCCTTTTGTCTTCGATTATCAATATCTCAGCAATAAATAGACAGTATAGGAACAGTTTTAAAAGCTTGAATGAATTTTCTACAAAATTTGACGACTTTTTGAGAAGAATAACATTATTTTTAACATTTATTTGAATAAACTGCAAAAAACTACTGTATGTATAGTGTTTTAATAAATCTATCGGCACTTTACAAATATTGTTGGGAAGAATAATGTTGTCGGGTTTTTTACAACTTAATGTTCTGTCAATAATCCTGTAACTTTTTAAATGGATTCATCGTACCGTTTTTCTGAACTTATTCTTCAAAATTTTAGAAAACAATTAAAAGAACAAGTATGTTGTTCCTGAACATGATTCCTGAACATAATCATGATTAAAATGAAAAGAAAAAAAACAATTTTTTTTCGACATTTTTTACAGTTTTGCATTAGTTACTTCTTAAATTCTAAATGACAAATTTTTTTTTCCAAAAAATTAAAAATTTCAGGAAACAATACTGATTCATTTTTGATACGAATCAACTTTTGAGTATGATAATTTCATTCAGTTAAGTTAATTGGTTTTTAACCCTTTGACGTCCACCGACGCCTGTAGACGGCGTTCTAGATTGATGGATGAGTTTATACTTATTTCCAATTAAAAAAATCACAAATCTAATGGCTTACTCTGAAATTATTTTTCTTAGCGCAGCGCGACGCGACGTAATGATACTACAAATACCTACATTCAACTCGATTTTTCTAAAATTAACCAAAAACCAGTTTTGGGACGCAATGTTTAAGAAGCGGTAGCTGCCTTAAAAAGTATTTCCGGACCCAAGTAGATAGGAACTTTCTTCCATACTTTTCTATGTATCCTTTTATTTTTTAGGGTTTATTCATGGACACCCTGTATATTTGATGGAATATCCATTTGCAAAATAGCCTGACGGTGTATTGAGTTAACCTAGATTTTTACATATGGAAATAGAAATTTTACTACTTTTTTATTTCTTTCTTTGTGTTTCTACATGGATTCTCCAGGATTTAAGTCCGGCGACTGACAAGGCCATTTTAAGACGGTAATTTGTTTTTTCGCCAGCCAATTTTAAACGAGAACCGACGATTATTGTAGATTAGTATCCTCCATATTTCATTTCATTTTTTCAAATGTTAGCATATGCTCAAGATGTTCAAGAATGTCTTTATAGAAAACGATCCATCATCATTAGTCTTTCAATTTTGGCCAATAATTCAATATCAAATCGCGAAAAACATATCCACCTCATTATACAACCATCACCGTTTTTGACTGTCATTTTCTGGTACTTGGAATGAAACCTAACTTTTATTGGCTAGTGAATATACGTTTTGCCATTCGAAAAGTTTAATTTTAATTTCTTCACTGAAATGCACAGTAGTCCATACTTCAGGAGACTAAAATAAATGTTCATGAGAAAATGTTATTTTTGCTTTCCTATTCTTTTTAGGAAATTGCTTATTGGTCTCTTCACAATCATTTCTCAAACTAATCTCATTTAGTACAAACGATGTCTTTTACAATTCGAACAGTAAATTTTTGATCAGTAGAGTTGCATTTGTTTTTCTTGGTTATTCAGATTTTGAACAATTTGTCTAAATTTTGGATATAGTCAGCCACTTGATTAATATTGAAAATCTCTGCAAGTTTTTTCTGTTTACCACCACGATTATTCATTTCAAATACACCTTTCCTCGCCATTAAAGATAAATGCATTTAAAAAATAGTGTAATCAGAAACAAATTAAAATATACATATTCAATACAATAAAGTGAAAATAAACACGTGTAACTTGAAAAACATTAAATTAGCAGTGTATTTATAAAATAACACATAACAATATTACAAATAATAAATACAAATATGTATAATAAAGAGTACATACAGGGTGTCTCGTTTTGTTTCCGTCAAATTGAAATGGGTGACAGAACTCATCATTTTAAGCAAAAAAGTTCATTTGAACATGGGTCCGGAAATTCTTCATTCCGAGATACAGACTGTCAAAGTTGAAAAAATAAATCGCGTTTTCTTCAATATCATTCGACTGCTTCTAAATAATTTCATGATATTTCATATACGGGGGTCTTTTAAGATGGCAAATTGAAATTTGTGGTCCATTTAGTTGTATTTTCTAGAGAGCGCTACTGGCAACAATTTCAACTCCTTTAGACCGTTCCAACTTTTTTGTGCTACCCTGTATGCCATTTTCGACTAGAAAAATCGATTCTCCTAGCTTTTCTGCTTAAAAAAGGTATGCCTTATTGAAGTTGCTAAGAGCAACGGTTTCCGACAAAACGCATCTAAAGTTCATGATGCATGCACATTTTCGGAACGTATTTTTTTGATAGGTTTAAATTACATTTAAATCAATAGGGATTATTTGACACCCTGTATTTCTGCAACGAAGCATTTTCGGACCCATGTTCATATGAACTTTTTTGCTTAAAATGATGAATTTATCACCCATTTCAATTTGACGGAAACAAAACGGGACACCCTGTATGTATAAAAAATACAATACATACAGTACGACTCATTTAAAACCGAAACACCCCTGTAAAATTTTTATTTACATTCCAATTTTGATGATTTTATTTTAAATTGTAAGACATCAAGAAATCTATTCTGGAACAACCTCTTGTCGCGATTGCTTGAAAACCAAGGCCTACTTTACCTCATTACCTCTTTTTTCATGGCAAAATTTCACGGCAATTTTCAAACGTCGAAAACTCTATCTCGGGACATATTCTTAAAAAAAATAAAAATTAAAAAAAATTAAGAAAAAGGAAAGGAGAAAAAAAAATAAAATACATATTTAAATTTCTTAAATCTAAACATGAAGAATAGCAAGTTTAAGGTTTAAAAAATTTTTATTTTTTAAATTTTGTTTTTCCTTTTTTTATTTTATATATTTTAAGGACTTGTCCGAAGATACAGATTTAGACGTTCTACAAGTTAAAAAAAATTATAAAAATCGGACCGTAAATAAAGATTTTACAGAGGTATTCTTCTTTAAGTTTGGCATATTTTGTTGTCCTGTAACTTTTTTAAGAACAAACCCTTTTTAACGAAATTTAGGGTAGAACTACTTGGAATTAATCTAAACACAACCCTGAAGTCAAATTAAGAAAAAAAACTAAACGGTTTTCTTGACATTTTTCCATGAAAAAAAGGCAAAGTAGGCCTTGGTTTTTAAGCGATCGCGACAAGAAGTTGTTCCAGAATAGATTTTTTGATGTCCTACAATTAAAAAAAATCATCAAAATCGGACTGTAAATAAAAATTTTATAGGGGTGTTTCGGTTTTAAATGTGCCACACTATATATGAGATCAATCGAAAAAAATCGTGGAACACATATATTAAATTAGTAATAATAATTGTATAACTATATTATCATTTTATCCGTTACATGAATTCACATAAAAGATGGGGAAAAATCTAATTAAAAGGTACCGGAGCCATCGTCAACCCAGGAGATCTACCTTGGGATTTCCCAACAATTCTCTTAATGGTGTTCGAACATAAATTGTATTGGGAACAATGGATTAAATGTGTCAAAATATTTAGTATCTTGGCGACATGACAACGATACACTTTTTCGTTTATATGTAATAATATGGACTTGTGCACCATTTGTTATGAATTTCGTAAGAATAATGAGCTCTGGTACCGCTGTACCGAATGCGGAAAATGGGCTCATTCAGAGTGTTCCGGATGGAAGTCTGCTGATGGTTATGTTTGTGATACATGTTAAGAGAGCAATCGAAATAATAGAAAGTAGAAACTAAAACGAGTTTTCTTTTAAGCTTTAATGTTTTTATATTTTCAGAATATTTATTTGCGTTATATTCCTCTATTAGAAAGTTTATTTAAATAAAATTTGTTTTTTATCCTCCTAATTTAATACTAGGATGCACGATTGTACCCCATAGCATGCGCGAAATTGCCCCACCCTGTGAGGCAATTTTGCTAAAACCACTTGTCAGGTGTTTTCAAAAATTCAAACTGCAGGATTACGTTTCTTTAAATAATCGTTGTGTCAATTTGAAGTAAACATAAGTGAGGATTATTTGTCTTGTTGGCATATTGCTTGAATGACAAATGCAGAATTAGTAGCTAATCCCGCTTAGGTGCGCGATATTACCCCACTTTCCCCTACGCAATCATTTATTTACCAGAAATGTTTGAAGAAATAAGGAAAACCAATCGCCAAAATCGGATTGTTTTCCATCCCGACAATGTGAGCTCTTACAAATCGATTCAAACAATGGTATTTTTTGAGCACTTAAAAATTTTATGGGTCATCTGCCATATAGCTGTGATTTGGCACCTAATAATTTTTTTTGGTTCCACATATGAAGAATAAATTGCAGGGGCAACGTTTGTCGACACCTAAAAAAGTTGTTAGAATGTTAAAATGCACATTTTGGAGGTGTCTCAAACGGAGTGGAATAAGTGCTTCGAAAATTAATTTGAGCGTATGCAAAAGTGTATTAATCTTCATAGAGAGTATTTTGAAAAACAATAAAATCACTTTTGTCGATTAGTAACTATTAATATTAAAGTCATTTTTGATCTCAAATCCCGAAATATAAAAGCAACCTTCGTAGTACACATGTATACATATAATTTATTTTTCATATCGAAATGAGAAATATGTAAAAAATTCTTAAAAAATGTTCGCGAACGTATTTATTCTTATCAAACATAGACTATGTATTAATCTTTTTTTCCTGATTGTAATGGCGTTACTTTTTACATCTAATATGTACTTGATGCGATTTCCATTCGATGTGATATGTATTAGAAACCATTTCAGATCGGCGATAGTTGGTAACGAAGTTCGTGATTAACAACTGGTTTTAGTTTTTGATTGAATCTTTATATTCACGTATTGAATTAATTAAACATTGAGAAATATCTCCTTGGAATCGGCGAGCTCGTTCAACCTTAGGGTCATTTTGTTAGAAGATCATTACCCAATTTTCGTCTTAATTCTAGCTCCTCACAAGTGACTTGTACTGTGAATGTAACTGATTCAGACTACGTTTCATCAGCATTATTGTCACATTGTTAACTAAATTATTCGCATTTACGTCTTTGTCCACCTTTAATTCTAGAATATGTGCCTTCCCTAAATCCTTAAAACCTTCTTCCCCCTTTTTATTAAGATCACTTTTATTAGATTGAACATTAGCGAGTTAGTATATGATAATCCAATATCCTTGATGCAATCCATGATTAGAAATTTATTCCAAGCATCCATAACTTTTCAATAAAAATGCCTTTTCGTAGAAAATATTACTATTTTTTTATTCACAACTGGCTGTATCCATGGAAACTTAAATTCCTAGCTTTACCACGTTTCCTTTGTTTAAAAGTAATATTTTTGAAATTAATCAGTTCTTTTGTTTAATAGCCGGTTCTTTCTACCTTTTCTAAATCCAGTTTCCTCAGATAAAAATTGAACATTCCAAATAAAAAAATGTGACGACCTACTGCTTTTCAACTTTGATTTCAATATGCTTTTATGAAAGCAAAGTACTCGTTTTAATTTTGAAAATATTACATATAGCGTGTTCCGTGATTCCCGGGATAGCCATAGGTTAAGAGTTTTTTTTCATTTTAATTTCCAATTTTTTTGTAATAGTTTTTAAATATTTCAAAAACGTTTTGAAATACGGACGCAAAATTTGGAGCACATAAATGTGCATTTTCTGGAGTAGATAGAATATTTGCACTTACACCAATGTCGTCAATACCGTCATACAAACATTTTTAACGAAAAAAATGGTACGCAACTGATTTTTTTGAATACGAATATACGAGGAGTAAACAAAATAATGTGAACACCATGCTGAATATTACATATTTGTTTATGTTGGATCCCCTGCTAAGGTGTCTACAATATGGTGCGTATAAGTGGGGCACTTATACACTTATATGTAAACTTAGACACGAGGCTACATCACTGTATAGTTTTCATATACCCCAGTCATTTGACCACAGAAGGCGTTGAACTTTGATGAAAAAACATGACATTATTTACACGCCCTGTACAATATGTTGATTTTACTTTTTCGACATCTCCTCGCTACAGGAAATTTACCAATAACAGAGTTACAAATGAAAAAAAAATCATTCAAATCCAACTGGTGGTTGGGAAGATATTAATTTTCAAAATTTAATCAATTTTCAAGTATTGCACTTTATATTAGTCTTAAATTTTACTTAAAATACTTTATTAAAATACTTTTGTACTTAAAATTTGTATCCTCCGCTTAAAATAAGCTTCACTTTTCCTCGACTTCGTCACGAATCGGTCGTAGCTACTCACAAGGGAACAGCGCGAGGCGTACCCCACCGATTTTGATGAAATTTTGCACACAAGTACACTGCGTCGCAGAATTAACGCATAGCTTAAAAATTTAATAAATTTTGACTGTGAAAATCTTCCGAACCACTGCTCAGATTGTATTTTTTTTTTCAATTGTAGCCCTATTAGTGGCGAATTTGCTATAGCAAGGAGATGCCCAAAAAATAAAACCAACATATTGTACAGGTCGTGTAAATAATGTCATGTTTTCTTCATC
>JABRWK010000338.1:20958-45908 GCA_013372445.1 Hypothenemus hampei | reverse complement strand
AAATTAGCACACTCGGAGCGAGTTGTTTACCCCACCCAGCACCCCAATTCGCTCCACGGGTCCCGAAAGACACTTTAGTATTAAAAAAAAAAAAACAAAAAAAAATTAAAAAAATGAAAAAAAAAAATGGAAAAAGATACTTTTTCCGGAGTTTCACAGATCGATAGAGAATTGAAAGACGATCAATTTGCTTTTTTTCCCGTTGTTCTATCTCATCGGGATCAAAAGTTATCGCCAAAAAACCAAAAATGGGCGAAATTTTGGGGATGGGTTTTATCCCTTGAACCTTGACGAGGGCCGATAAAAAAAATACTTGTCGATTATTTTTCGTAGTACTATAAGTGTACCAAGTTTCATTCAAATCAAGGGGGTGGGGTGGGGGGGGAGGGGGTGAAGACACCTGGGACGGTTCCCTTGTTAGTAGGAATATGAAAAACAAACTAAACGCAATTACCAAGACAATAGGTAATAGGTTAAGTAAGGCATGGTAAGGTTAGGTTAGGTTAGGTTTGGTTAGCTTAGATTAGGTTAGGTTGGCTGTTGCGCGAATACGGAATAATAATTTGTCCCACCCAGCATCCCTCTTCACTCCACGGTCCCGTAAGACAGTTAAGAATTGAAAAAAATAAAAAAATGAAATAATGAAAATGATCCATATATTTATTTTGTTAGAGAATGTCATAAGAAGCCCAAAAATATGTTTTTTTTCTTTTTTCTCAAAACTGTAGGTTTACCTAAAGCGTTCCCGACCCGTTTTATCAAACTTTGAACAATTAGTCCGATAAAACGATTCAATGGATCATATTGAAAATTTGCAAGACTATTGGGAGGACATTAGGCTGTAAAACTGCCTGGCATCATTGGTCTTTCCATCAATATTTGTAAAGAAGCGGTCGATTTACTAAAAGACTGTAACAAGTCTGCAACAAGTATTTTTGAGCTTTTTTCAGGTTAATGGTAAGGATAAAAAAATTCTTTCTGAAAAAGTCATGACAGGGTTTTGTAGGAAATTTATTGAAATTATGAAAATTGTCCTTGAATTTATTGTGTGATTGGTTGCTAACATATCGATGATCGAAGATAAAGGGGTCGTGCGTATTTCATTCAAAGTCAGATATCTGGGAAAAAAAGTGACCTAGAAGGATCAAGAAAAACCAAAATGAAGTTGAATAAACAACGTAACCGACTAATGTATTGGTTCAACTGTAAAAAAATTTCTGAATTTTTTCGGGAGTCTTCAAAAGGTGAAGAAAATTTTGCAAAATTTTTGTCCTGCTCTATTTCTCGCGATTACGCGATATCGTAGCTCCAAAAAATTTTCTGAAGAAAAATCTGAAAACTAGACTTGAAGCTTTGAAATGCTTTTTAGTTCATCTTAATATGATCAATTTTCACACAATCATAGTTTTTTGAAAAACAGCAAAATAATTTTAAGAAATTCTTGTTCCCTTAATTTATTGCAGTAGTGTATTCCTGAAGATAGACGTACAATGCATAAAAATATCTCAAAATTCAGTATCTGAAGCTGCGACAGAGGGTCGAAGTAATTTCAGAATGCTAAGAAAAGATGCAGAGGAACAGGAGATCAACGAGGAAGACCAACTGTATAGTATAAAAATCGCAAAATATAGGTAGGTACATATTTATATGTATGTATAAAAATAATCTCTAATCGTTACTACCTAAAACACGTTTTTTCCGAGATTACATATTTCGAACGGGCCGGAAACACAATTCGAACAAATCTTCATCAATCGATATAAAAATTTCACTGTAGGTATATTCAAAATTAGATTTTTTCACTATGTTATATAGTTTTTTGTTATAAATAATTATTGATGATTTTTCTGTAAATTTTTCAGTTTTTTATGTATAATTTTTTATATCGATAGCAGAGGGGTAAACTGGGTAACTTCACTTTTACCCAATATAGAGTTAACAATAATCTTGAGCTGCACTATTTTAATTTTCTGTTGAGGTAAAAAATGATAAGCCACACATTAATGTTTTGCCGTATTTTCAATTTTGAAAATGTATTATCTCCACTTATTAGTGAGGTAACATTGACATTTGTTTTGTTCATTACTGAAAATTTCAATTTACGGACATATGACAGTTTACCTCTCTGCTACCAATATATGTACATATGTATATTGTATAATTGAAAAACATTTAACTTTTTGTTTTAGATCAATAAATGCATGCCCTATGCGTCCGGCCGTGGACCCATACAAAATAAGTAAAAGGTTAAATGCCGCACTGTTAAAAATCTATTTATCACTAAGAATTTTTTTTTATAATTCATTAGTATTATAATAAAGAACTGTTTTCAGAATTTCGATTTATTTCATTGTATCTTATTTATTATTTTTTTTTTTGAATTAATGAAGAACTCCTTTCGTAATAATTTGATAAACATTGAATTTGAAAATATTAAATAAATTCGAAGTATCATTTTAGTTATTAAATTCATTAGTGTAAAATTCTTGGACCATATATTTGGGATTTTGTTGTCAGAAATCTCGATTTTGAAAATGATTGTATTGGTTTGGACTTCTATATTATTTGAAGTTTTTTTTTAAATGTGCGGATAAGTAATTTGGGTAGTTGACTTGTTAGAATTTGGTTGAGACAAAAAATATTTTTGGATTGCCTAAATACTTCTTTTTTAGTAAAAAATTCTGTGAAGGCATTTGTTGTGATTAAGTATTTACTGATTGTGCAGGAAATTCATCTATTCTAAATTACAGTTTGAATTGAAATCGTTTTTAAAATTAGGATTGTAAGTGTAAGTTGGAATTTGAAAACGCAAATTAAAATTATTATAAAATTTTTAAGATTTGGAATTTCTTTATTTTGATTGTTTTGTTTATTAAAATTATGTGTTTTTACACTACCGCATAAGTTCGCAATCTCCATTATGTATGCAATTGCGCTTTTTAGAGAGTTCGGTCTCTTTAGGTGAAGGTTATTTTTCAAGGCTTCGGTGCAACCAGCGACTAATGTATTTAAGGCCATTTTATCGTACATATTAATTTGACAAAGTTTTTGATGTGATGTTAAATGGGAGTCATTACTCACACGTTCAATTACGTACATACGTTACTGCGTAATAATTGCATTGTTGCACTAAAATTTATGAAATATTCATACAAGGTGTCCCGAAATTAACTCATTAATTAATTTGTTTGTATGAACTTTTCTTAATATTTATTTTTGTAGAATTTGTCCTTAAAATATTATTCTTAATTTCGGGGCAATTTGTATATGTTCATACGGCGAAACTTTGCAATTACGTCATCAAAATTTGATTAGGAATGTCAATCATAGGTAACCTTACAAGCCAAAAAAGTAATTTCATCTCTTTTTAACATATGAGTTAATTTGAAAGTTTTTTAACGTCGGAAAGTTGGTAATTCTGTTAAACTAACATGGTTGCCAAATTTTTCGTACTAAATTTGAATATAACCTGGGATTTCTCTTCATTTTTGACGTTCAATTTTGATTGATTTTGTATTTTCTTTATATTTTTTTATCCAAAATCTATAAAGTAATTTGATCTTTTAAAAACTGATCTTATAATGCCGAAGCCTTTAAATAGCCGCTGCAAAGAACTTGTAGCTTCCTTAATAATCAACTCTCTGATAATTGACCATGATTACTTCTAAGTACTTCGGAAGCGAATAAAAATATTCATTATTAAACCGGTCCTTTTCAGGGCCACAGAAATTTTAAGAGAAAACAAACATTGCTTGGCTATAATTTAATAATATAAAGGGATTTAATGGGAAATCTCTAGGATTTGAAAATTGATTTGGCAACTATGTACGTCAGGTAGACATTTACCGATTGATGACGTAATTGCAAAGTTTCACCGTATGAACTATATATATAATTCAATCAAATCATTTTTTGACATATCCCAGGTAGTGCGTTCTAATCGGTTGTCAATTATAATTTCGTCTTTATCTTTAAGTTGACTCTTATTCAGGGTACATTCAAAAATATTGTTATACAATAATTCATCATTAATCACCGTATTAAGCACTGTGTTAAGGTATTAGACAACTCTAAAGCGAGACAATATACAAAGTGTTCACTTATATCATGTCAATACTGAAGGAGCCAATTCACTACTTAATTTTATGTCTCAAAGTTCATATAAACAGGAGTTCCAAATCGGTAAGTTTTCAAAATACAGGATGTCAACGACTTTTTCAATAATTGAATTTTTAGTAATATAATGAAAACTATTTGGCCGAATTTGTTGAAATTTAGCATATTTATTTGTGATCGTTAAGGAAATATTCGGATGTAGTAAGATTTAAGGTAATCATTCTAGTCGTGACGTAAAAAGTATTATACTAATTGTAAGTAAGTAACTTCTATATGTTATCATTGAAATCGTTATAACAAGAATTCTAAACATCGAGTTATCTAATCAGAAATCAATAGGAATAAATACGATAATTGAAGAGTCCAAAACAAGAACCAAGTATCTCCATATTTTTCAAAAATTTAGATTTTCAGTGGAATATACTATGTAGAGTCACTGGCTAACCTTGATACAGATAGGACGTGTGCAGTGCGAATTAACAGTGTAAAAACTTTTTTTTTGTCCCTTTCATTTTGATTCCTAGGCCGCAAAAGGAATTTTAGGAATTCGAAATTGAACAAACATTCCTCGTCGTTTGGCGATCAATACAGGGGAGAATCGATTAATAGGATGTACCCTGGGAGCACGCAGGAGTCCGAATCGGACCAGACCTCCCAGGAAGACACCTTTCTTAAGCCCAAAACAAGGAAAAGGGGGAGGAAGAAAAATTCCAGCCCCCCTACCCCAACTGCGGAAACGAAAAGACTGGCATTAGACTGATTGGCAACGGGATATGGAACACAGAACACAGTAACAACACCTAAAGAAACGACAAACAGGATACTTCATCAACACCACTTATCATTCTCCCACTCCATTAATATTCTTACAAGCACCACAATCACGAGGGTGGAGTTTGCACTCAAATGGGAAGAACTTAACCCCAACAACAGGGACGTCATCATTGTCAAACAGGAGAAGAACATTCTGGTCAAAACAAATGATGAAGTGAAAGCCGCCCAAACGCTACAAGCACTTGTCAACCAGGGGGTGGTTGCATCCTTCCAGACGCAACGCGATAACCCTGCCAAGACGGTGCCACAGAGGACAAGTCCAAAGCATCAGATAACACCCTCCTATTCGGTGGTTACTACGGGGGTGGATCTAGATATACCCGACGAACTATTTTTAAGTCCATGGACGAACAGAAACGAAAAGGATGTTTAAAAAAAAGTTGCCAAAACTTAACTTAATGTGTGCATGTAGAAAGACTAAGGACAAAAATTAATCTTCTGACACTGTAGAGGATCTTTCGTATGATGATGATTCTGATTTGAAAGCAAACGAAACTGGAGATACACAATATATGTTCTGCACGGGAAATTTTTCCGACATGGAGAAGATTGAGTACAGCGTACGTTTTGCTTTCGTTGGACACATAAAGATTGTCCTAGTAGTAAAAAAAAAATTACAAATATGATTTTTATATAAAAAATGGGTTTCCAATTTTGAAACTATTTTTTTTTTAAATTTGAAAAATAATTTTCTTTTTTTTACTGTTTTTATTTTTATATTGTTTATCTTATTACTCATATAAAATTGATAAAAAAGTATCTACTATTAAGCGACTTTCTACGTTTACATTGCATATCCTTTATGGGTTTACGTTCTACTATAAGTTTTTATAAATGAAGACCAAAAGGTGCTGTTGAGATGTTACAGTATTATTTACGTAAAATTTTACATGCGTTATTGTTAAGTGACAAATTACAATTCGTAGTGAGTATAGGAAAAAAGTATTTTTATGAAAGAATGAAAATTTTACATAAAAAGTTTCGTTGAACGATTTTTTACAATTTTAATAGAGGCCTTACTCAACAACAATATCTGGAACCGCATCATTCAACTTTTGGGAATGAAGGATCAACAGAAAAAACCGTTTCAAACTAGTTTGTTGAATTTCCACGTAGTTGTGCTTCCGTTATTGATAAATCTCGTAAAGACCGATGTTACGTAATATGATCAAAAAAGATCAACATGTGATCTACTATGAGATATCCGCAACCTTTTTTAGATGTTAAAAAAAATCTGCTCCTGATAGATTCTACATAATTTAATCGAAGCTTCTAAGATTCTTCGTATTAATTAATGTAAGAAAATATTCAACAAATTGAGAAAATGTTCATTGAAAAAACAAATATTTTTACAAAGATTTCTAAACATTATTTTTTTAATTTTTGAATTGCGCAACTTTTTTTTCGTTTAACAAAATCTGTATTTGTTAACGTTTTCAAGATGTTCGTACTGGTCCTCGTTATCTTAGACACAGCGTATATTCTAACATCTGAACCACTTTTTCAATATCTTTATTTCCTTAAGTCTTTAAATTAACAAATGAAGCATCTAATTTTACTATTACATTTGTTACGCTTCAATAAAATTAAGTCCTGCAGAAATTTACTACTCGTTATATAAAACTAATTACTAACTATAATGTGAAGCTAGAAATATCATCGATCATATTTATTTATATACAAATTTGTACTTTTCATTGATTCAACATTCAAATGAGATCGTCAATAAAAAATTTAAATGAGAACCAGTTTTACTACCCATCACTTTTGAAAAATATGAAGCAGACTTGGAAACAATGCATTCATCACAAGAAAAACCCATATTTGGAATTCTTGTTACCGAAAACGCAATACACTCATATAAACACCAATTAATAATTTCAACTGGTAAAATGAAAGTTACAAATAGAAAAGAAGTTTTAAAAAATGATCGAATATATTGTCACGATACGCCATCGCAGTTATCACTTTGCTCCTATCGGCAAAACGACATTCTTTTGTATCTTCTTACAATCAACAACATCTTTGTTTATAATAATCAAAGTAATTCGACACGTGGTTCCTCGGTAATACAGAGGTAACGATAAGATAAGAATGACCCCAGGATCCCGCGCGGACTATGACTAATACAGTTAACATACATTGTGCAAGATTAAAGTCACCTGATCAATGTCCTATGACATTTCCAAGAAGACTGACAAAAGGATTTGATTAGGACTCCACGTGTCGTTTACCAAAAATTATGAAAAATAACTAAATCCATTATAGGGAAAAAGGTAGAAATTTCCACCGAAGTCTTCCATCGGGTTTGTGTGTGGTGAAAGTGTTCCTCACCATAGTTACTTTTAAGGCAAGTGTTTGTTTTATTCATATTAAATTAACTTATCTTTTATAAGCGGCCCATTTGGCCATAAGTACTTCATTTAATAATCGTAGATTGTTGACGGCTTGAGAGGCCATCCATATATTAATTGTATTCTTAGGCGTAGTTCAGCAACTAGTTTTGCATTTTGTTGATAATTTAATAAATAATAAATATTTGATAAGGACTCTATTCGTTGGATTTAGTTCACAAAGATCCCGGCTAATCACATTCAAAGTGACAGTTCACGCAAGACGTGACAATATTTTTTTATTCCTAGTAAAAATCCAATACAATTTCAAATTATTATCTCAAAAAAGAATTTAAAGCCAAAACAATTGTATGGAATTTATGTCGCAAAAGGATACATTGAATCAATTTTTACAGTAGCCTTAGAGAAACATCGAATTTTGAGAATTAAGAAACAGCCTATATTAAAACACATACACGATCGACCGAAATTTTAAAACCTGAAACTACTTGATAAATTTGATATTAAAATAAAAATTAAGAAAAAAGAATATAACAAAAGTTGTGTTAAGAAATCTAAAATTAAAAGAAAACCTTTTCAGTATACAAACAATGAAACAGACGCTAACATTCCTATTGCTAGCACTTCTTGTTAATTAGACACGTAGCATGGATATACAATTAACCCAACTGGACAATCCTATCCCTTCAATCGAATTAGGTAGTTCTAAACTAGTTTATAGTAAACATACGTTTTTACATTACGAAAACTGAGAGTAATGTTAGTTAACCTATAAAATACTATTAAGAAGCAGTTTATAATAATCATAAATAAATTACAATCTAAGAATATTACCGACCAAATATCTTATCTTAGTTTACCTGAATATCTGCTATCAAGACCCGAATTTCTAGCAATTAAATTAAATAAAGTACATCGGCATAACTAAAAAAAAAAGCGAATTATTTATAGGAGGAAAAATAAATAAAAGCTAATTAGAACATTAGATTCAGATTATAAAGAACGGTTACGAACATAGTAATAATAACTTCATCGACAAATTAGGAAAAAATTCGGAATTTTTTGCAAAAAAATAAAAAAATTTCTATCAAAGGTGTTTACAACTATAACAATACAGTTTCTAAAATTGATGAAAATAAACAGAAAATAATTATTTAAGACTAAACGTTCCAAATATCACTACAATAGGTAATTAAATGAGATTACAGGATATCCCAGAAAATAAAAGAAATCTCTCGGAAATGAAAAGTTCTTGTAAAAAGATTGTTCGTATTCTTATAAATTTTTTTCCAAAAACTTACCCTTGCGAAAATATAGTCACTTAAAATTGGGTCGCAAAAATGGTATTTTCTAATTGAGTTTTTTTCTACTTCATGAAATCTAATATATTTTGGGTTTTTGATGTCATACCAAGATCTGTAGGATGGAACCTAACACTTTGTTCTATATCTTCAGGGAGGTAGAGGAAACGCTTAATTTTTTGCACCCAAACTTTTAATGCCTTAGGTTTTTAAAACTGTTATGAGAATTATTCGATTTCTTAGTTGTTTAGGAAGAAAAACTCTTGGTAAATGACCGTCGAATAAACCGCTTTTTGGAAGAAGATTGTTTTGTCCCAGAGTGTTTCGATCGGTGATTCAACAGCAGTTCCATTCATTTTCTTCACGTAATTTATTAAGATAGTTAAAGGGGTATTTCACTAAAAAAACATGTGCATAAAAATATTGAACGTGTCCTGATAGTTTTATAAAATAAAAAGAAATTATATGACATCATATCATTAATATGATATGTGTGGATAATATCCACTGGATATAAATAAGAATAAAAATAATATACATGGTGTTTCAGAGTTGTAGTCACAAAAGTCTAGGGGAGATTCCTCTCAACAAAATATGACAAACACTTCCTATGATCATATTTCCTAAAATGCTTTGCTTCCGAGATACAGGATGTTAAAGCTTAAAAAAAAGGACTTTTCTTTGGTATATGAGTTTAGCATATCGGTAGGCTTAATCCAAAAAAGTAAAAGTACCAGCTTTAACCGTTTACATACAGGGCGATTCAAACCACGATCGACGAATTTCGGCATATGATTCCCCGTGAAAAAAAGAAGACTAAAGTTCCTTTGCTGTTTTCCAGATTTTCCGTTGCAATAAATATATGGTCTTTCAAAGCTTTTTACTTGTGACCAATTTTTTGTGATTTTCTCGATAAGGGTTCATCATTTTCTTCTGAAAATTTGTATGATTAACAATCTTTTGATACTCTATTAAACCTGTCTTATCAATTTCTGGAAGTGTATTTAGAATCGTGTGAACCAGTTGTTAAGAGTTTGTTAAGACCTTAAGAGTTTTTTTTACAAAATTTGGAAAAACGTCAAAGGAACTTCTGCCTTTTTTGCACGAAGAATCATCTACCGGAATTAGTCAGTCGAGTTTTGAATTACCCCGTATATGGCTGGTTTTTTCCTCAATTTTCCGACTGTTCCAGGTTGAATATTATTTTAATCACTTAATACACACTTTTTTTGAAAAACCCGACAAAAACATATTTTTTTTTAAGGAAATATATTTTTGAACCTTATTTTGAGTATTAAAAAAATACAAAATTACTCAAAATTTTTAGTGGTTTTTGATTTACATTGCTGGAGTTAACTCGAGTGTGCATATTAAGGAGTTAACAAAATGTGTAGATACGTTTTTTACACTATCACCTAGGTACCTATAATATTTGTTTATATTATAAACAAATATTTTTTGACGAAATTGTAAAAAAATGATTTTATACTATTTCTTGTGCACCTTAAAATGATTTTTAACTCTTATTGATATACAAAAAAAATTAATTTTTTCGCTATTTTGTCAAAAAGTGATAGTGTAAAAATTACACGCTTTGTTGTGAAATGGTATTCAGCTTGTTACATTCTAAAAATTAAAGTCAAAACCAGTCATGTTCATAGTCTATTTTTTTGATTTTATAAAATTATCGGAAGATTTTGAATAATAATTTCAATATTTTTATGCAGATGTTTTTTTTATGCCCGTACCTATAGTCGAATCTCAAAACTTGAGCATTACTCAAGTTTTCTGTTGATGGCTGTACGTACTATTTGACGTTTTTTTCCCCAGATCTTTTACATGGTTTTGATTCATATTATTCGATATCAAAATATGGATAAAATAATACAAAATTGACAAAAAAACGTCAAATAGTACATACAGCCATCAACAGAAAACTTGAGTAATTCTCAAGTTTTGAGATTGAGAAACGACAAAACCTTCATTTGAGTCGGACTTGAGTCAAACTCAAGTCTGAGATGCGACTATAGGTACGGGCATTAGTGATACAACTAAAATAATCTTAACGAAGTACTTACTTGATGCAAATGAAAAAAAAAACGGATGTTGGAAATCGGTAAGCGAAATGCTTTTGATTCTAAAAATAGTAAATTTCTCGAAAATGGTTCATTTTACGGGCATCAACCAAGAATGCCTTTTCGCCTTAAATAACCAAGAAGTCAAATAAACCATATTACGGTTTAAAAAGCTTAAAGTCTAAAAAGTTTGGGGGTCAAAAAGTTAAAGTTAGACTTTCCTCCATCTCCCTGAAGACATATAAAGAAGTGTTAAGTTCCATTCTATAGGCCTTTGTATGATACATCAACGACTCAAAATATATCAGATGTAAGTAGAAGAAATGTTATTTAGAAAATACAATTTCTGGTATCAAATTTTAAAGGATTACATCTCCATAAAATTAAATGAAAAACAATTTATAAGGACCACTACAATGTTTTTATAAGAACTTTTGATTTTTGTAAGATTGCCCACATTTTCTTGACATCCTGTGTAATATTTCACAGTATTATCTACTAATTAAATTTGAATTGTGAGAATTTAATTATATTTATTGATATTTAAACAATGCAATTACATTATCTAAAGTGAATGTGTTACATAATAATATAGTTTTTAGCTCTGAATTTACCAAAATTTTAAATTACTTAACAAATATTTAAGCCGAATAAAACATTCCAAAATGTAGATATATGTATATACGAGGTGTGGCTATTAAATAACTGGACTAGTGTCATAAATCTTCTTATTCATCACAATTATATCACACACTATCTTCTTAAATGTATTCCCTTCGGCGATCCTTACACCACTCCATACAAATTTCCCATTGTCCAAAGCAGTGTTGGCAAGCAGTCTTGTTGTGGCAACATGTTGAGACCCTCCGTCGGATTTCACTGTGGTCATGTACATTTTTTTGTTTTTCCTTTTTTAGAGTTAAAAAGTGACATGAAACGACCCACGGGACCACGTCGCATGAGTACGATGGAAGCTTTAGTCTTAATTGCTTCACCAAGACAATACCCATTCCGCTTTGTGTGTGAAGAAGATCTTCTCGAAGTACAACATCACCGTGTTCGACGACCCCGTGGGTCATCTCACGTCTCTTTTTAATCCTATAAAAGGAAAAGCAAAAAAAAGTACATAACCACGCTGATATCAAATCCGACGGAGGGTCACATGTTGCCGCAACAAGACTGCCAGCACTGCTTTGGACAATGGAAAATTCGTATGGAGTGGTGTAAGGATCGCCGAAAGGAATACATTTAAGAAGATAATGTGTGATATAATTGTGACGAATAAGATTTATGACATCAGTCCGGTTATTTAATAGCCACACCTCGTACATATTATATTATTATACAATATTATTCATTTTTAAAGCCGCAACATAATTTCTCAAACACAGAAATTATTTTTATTCCTTTCCTAAAATATATCTCTGGCCTGAAAAACATCTTCGTACTGGAGATCAAAAATCTACTAGGATTATAACCATGAAAATTGTTCAATTTTAAAAATGTACAAATATGGAAAAAATGTAAGATGGGTTCCTGTGAACAGGTAACTGATGAAGGGGCAAATATTTATACTATAAGTATATTTTTATTGTATACAGGGTGTTGTGAAATTCACGCCCACGGACAGCGGGAGGTTAATTCAGAGACAAAATTGAATAGAAAACCCCTCTATACTTTTGCGATCAGACAAGTACCAGTCAATACGTGAAATCACACCAGAGATGATAAATAATGCAATTCAACATGTTCAAACACGTGCAGAAGCGTGTTTAGCAGTAAATAGTCGACATTTTGAACAACTATTATAGTTTAAATCTATTTGTATCACAATTTTAATTTTTGATTAGTTATTAATTAAAATAAAAAATAATTCTTCATTTAATTCCCATTTTTTAGCAATCTTGTATATTTTGAAAAGTACTTGTCTGATCGCAAGAGTGTAGAGGGGTTTTCTATTCAGTTTTGTTTCTGAATTAACTTCCCGCTGTCCGTAGGCGCGAATTTCGTAACACCCTGTATTTCATATTAAACTGTATATTACGCATAATTGCTATTACATTCGAATAAAACAATTTTTTGAACATACTTTACATAGAATGATCGAGACTTTGGACTTTTTTGTTTTTCAGACACACATTCAGCTGTTACGAATGAGTATGAATACATTGAGTACAATTTAGAATTGAAAAGACTGCATTTCTATTTCACACCGTACAACAATTTTCAATATTAAATGCAGAAATCTATTTCAACACGATTATCCCTATACAGGGTGATTCATAACATATCCGTCAAATTTTAACCACATGTGCACATTTAAATAAGAAATCGATTTATTGAAAAAAAAAGCCAAAAAAAAATTCTTAAAGTTCAACAACAGGAAGCTGGAATGTTTCAACTAGTGCGGCGAAATTGGATTCGAAAAGTACGAGCTTGCTTACAAGTCGATGGAATCAGAGAACATCTTTTATAAAAATAAATAAAATGCTAGGCTAGAAATTTTATGAATTTTTAATTCATTTTCTGTTAGATTTTTATTATTTTTTTTTTCAACAAATCGATTTCTTATTTAAAAGTGCACATATGGCTAAATTTGTCGGATATGTTATTAATCATCCTGTATAATCAATGTTAAAATGAACCATTTATTATAATAAGTGGCGATTAATGGCAAGGGAGCCTTAATGTGGTTATATTTATAAGTATTTTTGGGTATTTAAAATAATGTGCTTAAACGTTCTACTACCTTGATTCTTCCAATTCTCCCGACTTCTTAAGCATTGATTAAATTTATAATCAGTTCTTAGCTCTAGAAATAAATGTAGAAACTTAACACTAAACCTTTTTGTCGGATTTAAAAATGCAAATTTATTATACAGTGTTTCCATAAAGTATCGGATAAATTCATTTAAAATTCAGGGCTTTGCTTAAGAAAAACGCTCAGACTCGTCGATTTTTATTTTTGAATGCGATTTTTTTTATGGTAAAGTCATGTAGACAGGGTAGCCAAAAAACCAGGTACGACCACCAATTTTGTTTTTTCAAATGGAAATTTCTATTTTTTTTTTATATTTAGATTCTGCTTAAAATTTTATACATATATGTTTCATGTAACATGTCTTATACCTAAAGTAAACAGTTACCGAGATATTAACGACTGATAAGTACGACCAGTTTGTAGCTGGTGGCTTGTCAATACAGTACTTCAAAAATGGATGTAGATGACTTCTTCATGATTTTATTATTTGAAGAAGATGAAGACGAAGTAGAAGCAATAAACCACTGCATGTTACTTTCCAAACAGCAATCTATAGATGATTTATTCAAGAAAAGAAAAGAAGAAGGATATTTCCACTCATTAATCACATCATCGTCACATTCCACGGAAAAGCGTGCCATTATTTTAATTAAAATCATAAACGCTGAGATCAATTGCTTGTTGCAGCGATCAGACGCTCCAGCAAAATCGTAACCATGTAAACTGCATTGTGGCAATAATAATAATAATCGCGACGACTAGGCGCAGCGATCAGACGCTCCAGCGAAACCGTACCTTAAATGAATTTTTCTACAGACGGTATAAAATGTTATTTTACACATTACTAACCGTGTCAAAAGTGCTTCTTTATCCATGCTGAATTATAAAACTAGTGTAAACTGGTTTAGCGTGCGTAAAGTAAATTCACAGTGGGTAAAGTAAATTTGCAGTGCGCAAGTTCATAATATGAGAGTCATTTTGAGAGGACTGTTTTGATGTCTGTCAATGTCGAAAAAAGTTTTTTCTTAAAATTTCCGCTGTAGAAAAAATATTGTATGCAATACGTGAATAACAATGTTTTATGTCGAGATCCGTCTCGTGACAGTCGACGAGAAAGATTCGGTGTTCGAGAGTGATAAACAAAAATTTAACTGATAAAAATAAAAGTGACCTTGACTGTGATAAATATCGTTTGCCCATGATCACAGGTGGTCGAACCACGAAAATTTTCTAACCTAAAACCAAATAACAAAAATAATGTTCCAACCATATACTATATATAATCTCTATATGGAGCATTCTCCATTCACACAATGAGTGGCAAATGAAGCAAAGAGAGAGAGAACACGACTTTAAACTTCTGATAAAAACGTATAAGTCTGTCTCTATAACCTACTTGTCATTTCAGTTATAGAGACAGACTTATGTGAAACCAATGTAACGTTTTCTATATCTATCTCACAGTCTCGGCTTCACGATATCGTCCTATTGCTCCATATAGAGATTATATATATATAGTATATATATATGGTTCCAACCAAAAGCAAATATTTCCCAAGTTGAAAAATATACGTCTCAGAGTACAAAACCAACCTTCTCTTCTGTAACAAAATCGCAATGTTCTAGTTTCCCAAAGAAGGATCAGGCAATAGTATTGGATACAATTGAAGGGTTACCCCAAAAAGAATACATAAAGGCCATTGCACAGATCACAAACCCCAATAACATTCGTTTTGCCTCGAAAATTTCTAATAATCGTTTTTGCATTTACTTTGCAACGAAAGAAGTTGTAGATGAAATAGTGGCAATTTACAAATTGTAAAATAGAAATTGGAGTACACACGCTAAAACTGAGACTCCTGCAATAAGAATTGTGTTCTCAAACGTCTCTCCCATGATTCCTCATGACCTTATTGAAGCTGATCTCTTAGACAAAGGTTTCCAAATAGTATCACCAATGGCATTCCTAAGAGCAGGATTAAATGAAGAGGGGTTCACACATATCCTAAATTTCCGCCGACAAATATATGTAGCGGAAAACAACCCTGAGATACTTTCTTCGATAGTAATAAATCATGATGGAAACTCATACAGGATCTTCCTATCTACCGATGATATGCAATGCTTTTTATGCAGACAGAGAGGGCACTTAGCAGCAAATTGTACCGAAAATCACAATGAGGATACCATAAATACAATTAGAAGCGACTCTAGCGTAGAACCGATATGTGTCGAAGTGCTGGAATCTCCTGGAAATTTGAAATCCCAGCAAACTTCCAAAAGAGTTAAGAGACAGGTATCAACTAGCACGACAAGCGAAACGCAAAGGGAACAAATTGATAATAGTGAAATAAACATACAAATTTCTCCAGAAACTTCAAAAACGACTGGTGATGAAAGTTTCAAGGTTCCTGTACAAAGGAAGAAAAAATCAAAGACATCAAATAACCAAACACAACAAGAAGATTCTGAAGCTAGTGACAGTGAAGCAATGGAGGAGAAACTAAGCTCACAATCAGTCAAGGTAATAATACAACATTCTAAAAACAAATATATCATAAGTTTTAGTATTTGCAAAGACTTTTTGGAAAACACATATGGAGCAAAGGATGTATTAAGCTTAATACATACATATACAAACAACACTGATGAATTGGTTCACATGATTAAGGATATCCGCACTCATATAAATACAACACCAAGGACTTAAAAATCGTCTTACAAGACTCCTCAAAAAACTCACTGCTACGACATCCATTGATTCTGATGACTCAGCCCATTCCTCCTATTAAATCGTGTTCAATATTATACAATGGAACTTAAATGGGTTTTACGCCCACCTTGATAGCCTTAAACTACTCATTTCTAGATTCTTACCAGATATAATCTGCATACAAGAAACAAATTTCAAGGAATCCCGTGTTGCACCACTCCAAGGATACAACCTATATGCAAAAAATCGAGAAAATTCAAACATAGCAAGTGGAGGAGTGGCTATACAGGGTGCCCCAGATTTTATTTTACAGTCAATATCTCCGTTGTGTCTAAAGATAAAAATAAAATTAAAAAAAGGTTTTAAATGAGAACTAGTTACCCTTCTAAATATATAATAAAAAACCTCCCCTTGAACATTCAACCCCCAGAAACCAACCCCATCTTTTTTTTTCAAATGGAAACACCTATTTTTTACTTTATTTTTTAATTCTGCTTCAAACTTTGATTATTTCATATAATATGTTCTATACTTAACTTCAACAGTTACCGAGAAATTCACAATTGAAATTACATATGAATATAGGTAAAAATTTAAGTTTAACATATAACTATCAATACATATAGATATATTTATTTATAAATTCAACGGTAAATTTCTCGGTAACTGTTAAAGTTAAGTATAGAACATATTATATGAAATATATTCAAAATTTGAAGCAGAATTCAAAAATGAAGTAAAAAATAGGTGTTTCCATTTGAAAAAAAAGATGGGGTTGGTTTCTGGGGGTTGAATGTTCAAGGGGAGGTTTTTTATTATATATTTAGAAGGGTAACTAGTTCTCATTTAAAACCTTTTTTTAATTTTATTTTTATCTTTAGACACAACGGAGATATTGACTGTAAAATAAAATCTGAGACACCCTGTATATGTAAAGAATATGTATTCCTGCAAACATGTCACACTACAAACTGGCCTCGAAGCGGTTGCTATCACAGTGAATTTCCTAATATACACAACTATGTGTAGCGTATATATGTATACCAAATAGTCAACAATTAAGCCAGACTGATTTAGAACAAATTATTATACAACTTCCGAAACCCTATCTCATTTTGGGTGACTTCAACAACCACAACACATTATGGGGATCACAAACCACGAATAAAAGAGGTAGAACGGTCGAAAAAATACTTGATAACACTAGCTTAATTCTCTTAAATGATGGAAGTCCAACTCATCTCTCATCAGCAAGCGGAAAACTAATTGCTATTGACCTCTCCCTCTGTTCGCCCTCGATCGCACTTAGGATTGACTGGAAAGTACTGTCATATCTATATGATAGCGATCATTACCCAATAAAAATCAATTTCCAAAATGCTGAACAGCAAAAAACACAAAAAACACCTCGATGGAAGCTACATAACGCCGACTGGTATAAATTCGGTCAAATCATGGAATCCAAAACGGAAGGAATAGAAATTGAAAATGACTTGGACACTTTAGTTGAGTCGTACACCCAAATAATTCAGGAAGCAGCTGAAACAAGCATAGGACAAACGAAACCTAACTATACCCGAGCATTGGTCCCGTGGTGGAATACAAGCTGCGCAGAAGCCATTAAGCCATCCAAAAAGGCATTGTATAAGTATAGAAGATATCCCTCCATAGAAAATTTCATCACATTTAAAAGACTTAAGGCGAAAGCAAGAATGACTATTAAAGAGGCGAAAAAGGCTTCATGGATAGCATATACATCATCCATAAATAGAAATGTAAACACCTCAGAGATATGGAGCACAATTCGGAAATTTAAAGGAATACCAACCACTCCTATAATAAACTCTCTTAAAATAGAAGACACTGAAATAACAACGTCACATGGAATATGTGAAACTCTTGCAAGCACTATTTGGAAGGTATCTCAAGACACAAACTATACGAATGAATTCATGGCATATAAAATAAATCAGGAAAAGGAATTGAATCAAATTACTCCTGATCCAGCAAACCCGGTAAATTCAGAAATTACAATAATGGAACTAAACCAAACTCTAATGACCTGTCGAAATTCAGCACTGGACTAGATAATCTACCATACGTATTCCTACAGAAACTACCATGTAAAGCCAGGATGGTATTATTGGATATTTATAACAAAATATGGACTACTAACAGTTTCCCTAGGTCTTGGAAGGAAGCAATTATGATACCAATATTCAAGAATGGTAAAGATCGAGCTAACCCGGAAAGTTATCGACCAATATCGTTAACATGTACAATGTGCAAACTCCTAGTAAAAATCATAAATCTCAGACTACGCTGGTACCTGGAAAGTAAAAATCTCCTTTCAAACCTCCAGAGCGGCTTCAGACCGGGCCGATCGGTTTATGATCACCTTGTCTACCTGGAGAGCACAATCTGTGATGCGTTTGTTAACCAACAGTATGTAATCGCAGTAAGTTTTGATCTTGAAAAAGCCTTTGATGTAACATGGCACCATAATATAATCAAAAACCTATCGAAATTTGGATTAAATGGAAGAGTATTGGCCTTCTGTCAGAACTTCCTAAAGGGGAGGCGATTTAGTGTACGATACAATGGAACCCACTCGGAAATGAGAACGCAACAAAATGGCGTACCACAAGGCTCAGTGTTCAGCACAACACTTTTCTTAATAGCAATAAATTCCATCGTGAACCAAATACAGGCCGCAGTAAAAATTAATATTTTTGCGGACGACAAAATCACTTACAAGAAACAATTGATAAAATGAGCGAATGGTCGAAACAAACAGGATTTAAATTTTCTTACAACTAAAACAAAGGCAATACTTTTTACGAAGCAATACTCTAACCACCAAAAACCGCCTCTAATAATGAATAATCAACACATTAAATATGAAAAAACAATTAAACTACTGGGAATGAAATTTGACTCAAAACTTACCTGGGCCTCTCACTTAGAGACACTAAAAAATGAATGTAAAACGCGATTAAATATTGTGAAAGCATTAGCTCATAGAAATTGGGGAGCTGACACTGACTGCCTAATGACAATATATAAAGCATTGATACTATCCAAAATTGATTATGGAGCAGTAGTAATACAATCCATACAATACAATCCATAACAGTGCTATACGTATAGTTACCGGAGCATATATTACCAGTCCAATAGAAAGATTGTTGTGCAATGCTGACGAACTCCCCCTACATCAAAGAAGAACAATACACATACTATACATCGTCGGCAGTGAAAAATAAAACAAACCTTGCTTATTCTCATATCTTCACAAAACGCTATCACTCTATATACACAGAAAAACCAAAAGCAATGAAGCCGTTTCATTTTAGATTAGCGCAGACATTACATATCCTAAATGAGAACATACCAAATATTACACCGAACATCTATCTGGAAACCCCTCCATGGAAATTACCGATACCACAAGTTAACCTGGAACTACACATTCTGGACAAAAACCGCATCAATCATGAAATAATAAGGAAAAAATTACAGAAGAATCTAAATCAGCATTTCCCCCCACTGACATACACATACATATATCTTTACAGATGCTTCTAAGACAGAGGAGGGCATAGGAGCTGCTTTTATCTCAAATGGAATTTACCAAATGTTCAGATTGGAACCACAGACTAGTGTCTATACAGGCGAGAAAATGGCTATACTGAAAGCACTAGAATGGATTTTGCAACAAGAAAATGGAAATTTTAGTTTACATCCTTTTAGAATTTAACAATTCTATTTTGTATCATGATCAAAAAACTTCTCATTAAACATAAATATAGCTTAGGTAAAACGAGGTGTTCAGCGCAAAAGTGGACTAAGCTACAATTTTACCGTATCTAATTTTATCGCTTTAATGTGTCCAGAAATGTTCAAAGAATAAAGGGAAAATTGACTAAACCACCTTAACTGCTAAAAAACAAGATCACAGGTTTAATATAAATTGTAAGGAATGATATTTAAACTATGATTTTTAATTTGCGAATTACTCAATATATTTATTATTTTTTGGGCATAATCCGTTTTTGAACTGAATGCCTCAAATATAAATATAATAAATGTATCACATGAGTTTAATTGGTAAAACGTCTTGACTTTCATAGATCTTACTGATTTAATTTTGTGACTTATTTTCATAAGCCTAACCATCAATTGTCTAAATTCCAATTTCCTTCCTATTTCAGATTGTTCTTCATGTCAGAAATAAATAAATGCAGTTGGTCTATAATAGGCATGTATTTTTTGAATCCATGCACTTTCCGAAGAGAATTCACAAGCCTCTTCATACCAGGATGGGGGATTAACCAATCTCCAGGGGAAAAGTGCAGCGTATGCCCTCTAGAAAACAATGCTCTCTCTACTCCCTGTTTTCTTATTACGATGTCATCACGCGAGGGATAAAACTTTCCAGTCTTTAGCTTCCATTTTCCCAAACAATATTATATAAGCTAGTTTTGGTAAAAAAACACCATTACACAACCCTTATAAAACGTTATTCCACTGGGAATGGTTGTAATTAAATTCCGGTTTCGAATATAGAAACTCTACGAACTAATAGCTAGTTTAAGGTGCTTTTTACAAAGATTCAAAGCACAACAATTTCATCTAAAAACGATAATTAAATTGGTCGTATCCTTTCAGGACTGATGCCTCGAAGGATTTTTTTTGTCGTACCGTTTATATGTAGTATGAATCTAATAAAAATCCAATTAATTTAATGCAGCGTATGACGACAGTTTCTTCTATTCAGAACTCTTTATGCTATTTCTGCTGAAATAAGAAATCGTTCTTATTTCAGCAATGACTTCTGTACATTTAAAACGCTTTGAAATCAATAATTAATCTTGTTTGAAATCTTGCAACGGCTAGAACCAAATTATTATTTGTAAATGCCTAATGAAATGTTGAAAATTTCAATTTTTTTATGCACGTACTTTAATAGTAAAGTGATTAGGTTTTTTTTGGTAGAAAACACGCAAAAATAAATCGTCCGAAATTTTAACATTTGTCTCCTGCACTCGGTGAAAGGGGACTTTTTACTGAAAATCCAATTTTCCCTCTCTTTGAAGGCTTTTTCTGTTGATGAGGGACCCATTTAAACTCGTTACTTTTTATTATTCATTCGACGAATTAATTTTTACCTCAAACGGCAACCTTTGGGCTCTAGTGTTCGTTTACTTATTTATGTTTGAACATACAAGAAACTCTGTATATGTGCATTAAATATCATTCGAAAACAGCTGTTTGCCATTTTCATTCTTTTAGAGGACTTGCGGAAGCCGTATTTTGAAAATTTCTGTTTCGATATGAGGACAAGTTATCGTCAAGCTCACGTTCATGAAATAATGACAATAATTAGATAACTGGCTTTTCATCATAAATAATTATTAATTTTTGGTTATACTTGAAACAAAATTGTAGTAGTAAAAAAATAGGGGGATAACGATTATGTTTCTTTGTAAGATGCGATTCTAAGAGGGATGTCGTGTTTTTTCAGCAATAAAAACCAAAACCGAATAAAAAGTGCCTATGATAAGATTTAGAAAATTTAATCAAATTATAACTTGGATCTTACAAGTATGTCAACAAATAGTTGATCAGAAAATAATATTACTTCTAAGTATTACGTTCTAATGTCCTTTAGTACACAGTATGTCCCCGGGTGGTGTAGATAAGAGAAGAAATGGATCAAAAATTTAAAGATACGAAAAAAAGTCATTCTTCATAAAAAGTTTTTGCTTGTTAAGAAAATAAGATTCTCGATGAGAAAATTGTTATTTGCTGTACAGGGCATCCGAAAAAAAGAAAAATTCGAATTTTATATAGAGCAAAGTACAATTGGCGGTCCGGCGGGAAAAACGGTATAAGTACAAAATTGGCTTTTTTGGAAAAATGCAGTTGAACATTATTCATTGGGGATTTTTATACAACTATTTTTTTCATAAATTTTATTATTGAAATGAATAGTCGAAAAACATGTCTTGCGACATATAAAACATAAGTTCCTTTTAAAACCTCTACATAAGAAATAATACTGAGTTATATCTTTTTGCACATTTATTTTTGTGAAAAAATTTACTTATTTACAAATTTTTAGGCCATTTAAATTTGTAAATTAATTAATTAATTTTAATTTGTTTTTTTCACACAGTCATTGAAAAAAAAGAGAAAAAATATTCTATTTTCATCGAGCATCCTTGAGATTGGGTACTGTTGGTAAGGTCCTGTGGTACCACTTAACCATTTCATGTCACCGAAATGACTCAAAATGACTTTTTTGAGTTTTCAGCACTTCTGAAACACTATTTCAAACAACCGAAAACAAATTTAAATGGCCAAAAAATTTGTTGGAAAGATATAAAATGGTTAAGGTATTCTAAGGAAATAGGTGGTATGGTAGAATATAAGACTTCCTTGTACGATAATGAACAATTTAAAAAGATACCTTTTTTGGGAAAAAGAGCTTTGCAAGACAAATCTGTCCTACCTTGTTCTTATAAAACACCAGTGCCTATATCTAATGAAAAGAAAAAAAACCTTTTGGAAATGCTTCCTTATGTTGCTAATGTTTTTCATGTATTTTACCAAAATCTGGTTACAAAGACAGTAATTACTGATGCAATCGTTAGTGATAATGATAGCGAATAAATGTTAATATCAATATTATGTTTAAAAAATAGAGTGTAAAGAGGTATAAGTAAATTATGTTTCATTGGAAAGTTTTTATTGTGTAAAATGGTATAAATGCAATAAACCATTGAATTTACATGTTTAATTTATGGCTGGCGCTCTAAGTATATAGGACTTATACTCTTTTTCACTTGTAAATATAATTTCTTCCGAGTGTCTTAGAATAAAGTACATGTAGACATATACCGTTTTTCACAAAAAAATTCTTACATTTTGAACATATATCGAATTGCATATTGAAAATATTCGTTTTTCATGCATTTAATGGTGTAAGCATTAGTTCCTAAGATAAACTAGAAGGTCATGAATTAGACGGTACTTATATCTCATTTTTCGCAATTTTTGACTTATACCGTTTTTCCTGCCGGACCGCCAATTATTTTTCAATTTTCATCAAGGTACTAAATAGAAATTCTTGGAGATCATTAATTTTTTTTCATATGTTTAAATTTTTTATTCATTTGCCCTCTTATATGCCACATCTGCGAATGCACCATATAATGCTAATAAAGTGAACGAAATTCTACACTTCACTTGGCTTTTCAACGAAAACCTAGTAACAGAAAAAACCTTTATTTTCTTCAATATCTTTGAATTGAATTTATTAATTTTCTCAATCACGAAAACGCTAATATTCCTAATTTTTTCTCCGCAAACACTAAAAATCTTATTCTTGTTTGATTATTTGGAAATCTAAATATTTCTGTAACGTATATCTCCAAAATTGCCAAATGGATTCAAATCGGCAGACTGCAATAATTACTAAAAAGGAATTTTTTCTTCATCAAAAAACAATTTTCGTTGTTTATGGTCGTACACTTCTTGCAATTTATATATTACTGGATAATTGTCTTCTACTTATTCATAATAGGTTTTAGAAGATCTTAGAATAAAACTATAAATCTACCCAAGTCCTAAAAATCTTAAATAAAAACACCAAAATATCGTCACTGAGTTTCTGTCATGTTAACGGTTTCAGTTTTTTTATTAAATCTTATTCTAAGAGACATTCTTGCATTTAAATCTACTCTACTGAAATGTACAGAATTTTAATCATTAAGACATGGAAGTATTTATTTAACTATTATTTTGTCAATTACAGAAACCGAGCTATTTACACAAGTTTTTTGAATGGGCATTGGGCAAGCTATTTTGCTTGAGTCACGATGTGGGAACTCAACATGCATTTTAAAGAATAGAAAAATACATAAACAGATACTTCTGAAAGATTCCTTTAAGATATCAAGCTGCAATTTGATTCATTTCTTTTGGAACCCTAGTTCATGAAATTGGCCATTGAGAATCGATAAACAATTTCTCCTAATATATAGATTTTTTCAATGATTTGGTTGAAAATGTTAGCTCGAGGTCCATCATTTGCAAATAAAACAATAACACACTGTTTTAATTCTGTTGAAAAGGTAATTACATTACATTTCGAAATTGAAATTTTTTAAGCGTTACGAAAAAATGACGCGTAAACTGTTTGTACCTATAGTATATAAATTTTTTGCAACAATATATGTATATTTTCTATCGCATAATACTTTCTTCATTATTTTTTACATAAAATAGTAAATTATACTTTACAGAGAGATGATCATTCAGATAACGGGTGGTTTCACCAAACTTGCCGGAATGATGGACTTTTATCCCAAATATCGTAAAACCTATATCGTAACCTCCATGATAACAGCTAAATAAAACTTCATTTAATATTTATGACTATTATCAGATATGTGATGACGCATAGAAGCTATTCTCGTTTTTAGCTTGTCAACTTTCCAGAATATGTTAATAAATGAATAATGATATTTTTTCTTGCTCGGATTGTTTAATAACAGGATATACAAAAAAATATTTTTGACCGAAACGAATTTTTTCCACACAAATTATACAATTTTTTTTTTTTTTGACATTTTGACACGGTCCCGTAAGACAGTTAAAAATTGAAAAAATTAAAAAAAAAACGAAAAAAAAAATTTATTTTGTTAGAGAATGTCCTAAGAAGCCCAAAAATATGTTTTTTTCTTTTTTTCTCAAAACTGTAGGTTTACCTAAAGCGTCCTATAACCT